>CM069863.1:3948250-4073250 GCA_036172795.1 Pelodytes ibericus | reverse complement strand
CTAAAACTTCTTAAAAGCTCGATGAACTCTCCAAGGATGCCTGAAGAAACTGACTTTTAGGTCCTCTAAGAGATCTATTAACTAAACTTTGAGTTGGGTGGTCGAGATGAAAGCCCATCTTCACCACCAGCCCTTGACCAAACTCTTCAGGAGGTTGAGTTTGGAGGTCGAGTTCAAGTTCAGAAATCAAGTTTGGATGTCAAGTTTGGAGACTGAGTTCAGAGGTCGAGATTGGAGGTCGAATTCGGAGGTCAAGATGGGAGGTGGCATTGAACTTTGGTGTTCAAAGTTGAGCCGAGGTCAAACTGTAGGTCGGGATGCATTTAGTTCATCGCTAACTAAGTACAACTTAATAAATGGACCTATAAGACTCAGTTTGCTCTTTACTCCACCAACAGAAAGGAGAAGAGAGTTAATTGTAATCCTTGGAACAAGAAGGTTGACCAACGTGCCCCATAAGGGTCACCTTTCCCATCAGATATGAGCCACCTGGATACATTTTTTTCCCCACAAAATGGTTTCTCCCAAATTCTGGCTAAAGCTGATAGGAGTTGTAGCCCAATACTAAACAATGATGACATCGTGGATGCTATATTTTAGTAAATCAGAGTGAAATGTATTTATGTGAGGACGATAATGATGACACATAAAGATTGTTATAGCATTTTTCCACTGGTTCTTTGTAGGTCAACATTTAATGCCCAAATTGTCTGTTTTTAATAACCTTTTACTTCCTTTGATACAATATCACACAATCGTTTGGCATTTTTGTAAATAATCTATATTTTATGCTCCAGACAGCTAATTTTTGCTTTAAATTCTTATTTTTCTGCCATGTTCATGGCACATCGATATTTATAAACACAGGAGAATTACAGTATTTATTAAAATTTTTGGGGCGTGTATAATCATATCTATTTTTTAAAATGTTTGCTTTAGTATAAATGTCGTAACAAGCTGAGCGCAAGGTGACAGGAACACACAATTCTTGCCCTATGAAGTAAATAATGATTGTAGTATTAAATAGTGATGGGGCCATTCAGAGCAGATTCATTCACATTTTGTTTTTACCAGTAATTAAAGGAATTGGAATCAATCTTTTCACTTTATCCCAAGGTCAAGTCTAAATAGCTCCGAGGGATAAATAAAACAGAGAAATGTAATGGTGTAATACAGGTCTTCACTCAAGTAGAAAATATAAAACGGCAAGGGGAAATGCACACAGATTAGAGAACATTGAGAGAGGCTTACGATGAGTGTTCAGCCATCGCTGACGATAGTTGGAGGTGGAGGGACTGTTCATCCTTGGCTGACTGTCCAGCTTGGAAGAGGGTCGATCAGCTCTGAGCGTGCTTCGGTTTGCTTCTCCTTGGATTATCTCCACAGGCTTAAATCTTCTTTCGACCTTATCATCTGTAATAGGAAACCATATAGAACTTAACGCTGTGTGCCCATGAGAAAAAGTCTGCGGTATAAATTGGGTCGTGTTGCGTTGTCCACAATTCCATTCCATCTTAAGGCTTACCGAAGGCCACTTCAGTGCTACACCAACAATATTTTGGCAGCTCAAGAGTCGCTGCTTCTAAGACACTTAATTAATTACCAATTGGAAAAAAAAATCTATTTTATTAACCCATTAGGATACATTATGATGTCTGTGGCCATTACTCACAATGTGGCCTTTGCGTTGGTAGGAGCGGAGATCTCCAGTTACTTTGAGACTTTTAGTTGTGTTGCAAGAAGACACAAGTAGGGAAAAAAAGGATTTAAGGTTTACTTCCCCCTATAATGTCCTGAAATGTTGGGTGGGATAAGTGTTGTATTGTGTAAAAGCACAGAAAATTAAATAGATCAATTTCATCAGTATTTCCTCGACATTTTCTATCTCCTATCTGGTAGGTAACCTTGACATCCCCAAGATGGATTTCATTAACTTGTATAGGAGGCGTTTGTGCCCGCCATGGGAGAGACCAGCTTATTATCCGGGAATTTTAAGGACATGGCTCCATATTAGTTGAAAAAAATATCTTCTTTATTTGGGTTCTTGGCCAGTAAAATTGTATATGGACAGGAAACAGAACAAAAAAAAAAACACACCGAACACTTGACGCTTTTCACACCACACTATTCAATTTTACTGTCCAAGAACCCAAATAAATATGATATTTTTCAGCTAAGATGGACCTATGCCTCTAACTTCCGGATGATAAGCTGGCATTTTTGTGTGTGATGGACTATTGGTCTGTGCCGTGAGCTGGCTCTGTATGCTACAGAGGTCACTACGTTCTAAGGGGCTGGGGCCGGCTTGTATCTGTACCTTGGAAGAGACTTTTATCAACGTATTTTATTTTTTTTTGATCTAGAAACATCAGTTAATGTTAACGACACATACTGTGGAGTCTAATTCGCTGTACATCATTTTATGCTGGTAAGGGTTTCCTTTCAGGGAAAACTATTAAGCTTCATTATGATAATTATATTGACTCAATAGATGTTGGTTTAACGAGTCAAACTGAGATAGAAAGAAACATAATTATCAATTTGTGCTAATGATCTGTTTCAGTAAACATTCATCTTTCAAGCCCCGTAAATAGGGGCATTTAGAGTTGAACAGATACATATTCAGGTTCTGGGGCCATCAGTCAGGAGAGTCTGAAATTCGGGAGCTCCTAGACTAACTCAGTGAGAGATGCCCAATACTTTACCGATCAATTGTCTATTTAGTTGAGTCTCACAGTATGAAAAGCACTATAAACAGTAACAGCTTTTTAAAAATAAACCTAGAAATTGTCTCTGCGCCATCATATAGCATTTCAAAAACACTTTTTCTTGATTATTATTTGTCTTTAAAAAAAAAAAAAAAAAAATCTGTTCAGTAGTTCTGCTCGGGCACAGTGGGTGTCTTGTGCAATTCTCCCTCCCTTGCACGGTGGAATTCTGAGTGCTTTACTTAGGAAATCATAGGTTCTGATTGTCTTGCGTTTTTCAATAACTGATTTCTTTGCAGAGAGGAAACTCCTCGTCTTGTCATGTAATTCAAGATGTCTACCTCCACACTGATATACATTCATGTCCTCAAGCCTAACTTGATTAGATACAAAAAAAAATAATCAAAATAACCTGCCTTGAGAATATGGATTTTGTTTCATTTTTTGAAATGGGGACAGTGGTAAAAAAAATTGGGTCAGAAAAAAGCTCATGTTTGCTTTTGCCTGAGTATGATGGGATTTGCAGACCACAGGAAGCCGGTGCTCCTACTTCACCTATAGCTGCTGGTTAAAAAAAAAAATACCCTTAAAACATCATTTTAAGACAGAATGAGCTGGTATGATCGAACACTTGTATGTTGATTATATAAACGGCAGAATAAATTAAGGAAGTGCAATATAAATTTGATTTTAATTGTTTTATACACACGCCAGTGACAAGGAACTGATTGGATACAGTTCAGAGGCCTTATGTTAATATGTTATTCTCATATGATGATCACTTTGCATAATTTATTTCTTTCTTTTCCTTTCTCCAGATCTAGAAGGGGCCTGATATTTACTAAAGTAAAACCTGGGAAACTGAGATCAATACAATTTACATTAAAAAAAAACAAAAAAAAAAAATCCTCCTGCCTCTGCTTTTAAATTGCAATGCAGACAGAAAAAGGAAGGTGGACAAGCTAAGTAGAAATGATGCTTTTATAATTTATCCGCCAGCTGTTACCAGTACAGTGGCAGAGCGCTGGATTCCTTCCCGACGTCTCATGAGTGCGTTACAGGAGAACTGACCACGCAGAGCACAGCCCGTGGAAAAGCACGCTGGTGGGAACTTTCAGTGGAAGGATTGTACTGAGAAGCCCACAAAATGGGCAAGCAGCTAGTTTGTCAAGCCCTTTTTTTTTTATTTTTTATTGTGCCCGGCCCTCTTTCAGGCATTCCTCGGGGAGTGTGTGATTACTCAAGTTTAGCTGTTTATTGCCTCATCTTTCAATACTCAGTGAGGCGCCAAATCCTCCTCCACGCTGCTCTTTTTTTACTTAAAGAAAAGGCCGAAATAGACTGCGGCATCACCAAACGCTGTCATCGAAGGTTAATCCCTGTGCTTGAAAAAGCAGATCGGCGAGCCCTAAATCTCTAAAAGAAAAAAAAAAAAAAAAATATATATATATATAACAAATTGAAAACATAAAAAGTGCCAAAAAAATAAATAAAAACCAACAATAAAAATGCACTCTAGCTTTTGTGTTGATGCAATTTAAAGGGACCCCATCACTTAAATGTTATTTAGACCTCGGCAAATGTAGAAAATAAAAAAGTGATGAAAGGTTATTAAAGGGACTAGAAAAAAAAACCCCCCACTTTCTCATGCTTTTACAAATGTTTCTTTTAATCCCAATAAAGTGCAGATAAATAGCAGACACAAACAGCCAAAAAAGGCATGGGTATGGGGGATCGCAGCTGGAAAGCTGTACGCATTTAGCCCTCTGTCACCTAAATCTGTTTATCTTGAAGAAAATAAAACAATCTGTATATTGTGTTATGGCAGTATTGCACAAACGCATACACTAGGAGAAAAATACATTTGAAATGGGTCGACGGTGCCTGCCAAACGCTGCACCTGGATACTGGGGCAAGTCACATGT
This sequence comes from Pelodytes ibericus, assembly GCA_036172795.1. Lineage (NCBI taxonomy): Eukaryota > Metazoa > Chordata > Amphibia > Anura > Pelodytidae > Pelodytes > Pelodytes ibericus. The sequence continues at coordinate 4,068,617 of CM069863.1, read as the reverse complement.
ATTTGATTTGAGTGCCAGAGTGTGTGTGTAAGTGGCAAAGTGTGTTTGTGTGTGATTGGCCCGGTGTGCGTGTGTGTGATTGGCAGAGAGTGAGTGAGTCTGTGTGTGATTGTGTTAGTGGAAGAGTGTAAGTGTAAGTGTGTGATTGGCAGAGTGTAAGTGTGTGTGTGATTGTGTTAGTGGAAGAGTGGAAGTGGAAGTGTGTGATTGGCAGAGTGGAAGTGTGTGTGTGATTGTGTTAGTGGAAGAGTGGAAGTATAAATGTGTGATTGGCAGAGTATAAGTGTGTGTGTGATTGTGTTAGTGGAAGAGTGTAAGTGTATGTGTGCGATCGGCAGAGCGTAAGTGTGTGTGCGATCGGCAGAGTGTAAGTGTATGTGATTGCCAGAATGTAATAAATGAGTGTATCTCAGTGCTCTATTGATATTGTACCCCTGTTACAACAACTGGGTGTGCGCAAATATGTGTCAGTGTGTACACGTGTTGCTGTGCGTGTGAGACACTGTGTATGTGTGGCTGCAGGTGCATGTGTGACTCTGTGTGTGTATATGTGCCTGTGTGTGTACATGTGCCTCTGAATGTGTGACTGTGTGTATTTGGTGCTGAGGACAGGATCAGCAAGAGGCAGCAAAAAGTCTTGCACTGGCTTTTGGCAACATTTAAAGGGACTTTATCACCTAAATATTGTTTTACAGCGCATGTAGAGCATGAAAAAGGAATGAAAAGGATCTACGCATTGTGTTAGCAAACATGCAAGCAAATAAATTGGGAGTAAAAGGAGTCTGTGGAGTCTCCTGCTTATGTCATCTCCTGTGGCACGACATGCAAATGAGCTGCTTTTCAATGGAAAATGTGTAATTTGCATACCATGCCACAGGTGATGTCATATATAAGAGACAGCACAATGTATGGATCATTTTCAATCATTGTTTATGCTCTACATGTGCAGTAAAACAAATATATAGGTGATACTGTCCCATTCATATGTATTTTTCTCCTAATTCACGCACTTGCCTTCAATTTTGGTAACACAATGTATAGATAATTTTCATCCCATTTTTTTTTATACACAGAATAAACTGTATTTAGGTGATCAAGTCCCTTTCATTAATTTGTGGCTGGGGGGGTCTGAATGGTTTTTCTTCTTTGTTTTTCAGTTCAGAAGGAGTTACCATCCAATCCCAGCGGATAACGTTCTCATATTTATTAGACTGGATCTTCCTTCAGGCTTTTCCTGGGCTGTTAATTGAAATGCAATGCTGGTAAAGAACCTGAAATGAATTAGTGAGATGTAAACATCAATTAAACTTGTGAGGGTGAAGAGCATTTTATTATTTCTTTTGCAGTCTACCTTCCTCCCTGCCCCCCTCTTCCTCTCCCCTGTGCAATCAACAATGCTACTGTTATAGCAGAAGGAGGGGGGGTCCAAACTGGCTAAATTAGAAGTTAATGAGACTTATCATATAGTCTGTGTGAAAGTAATTTCCTGCTAGACACGGAGACAGAGAGAGAGAAAGCCCATTCTGGCTGGTCAGTGAGTTTTATCCAATACACAACATATTAATTCCAGATCCGCACCCCCACTAGATCTTCCTGGTGGTTAGTGAGTTATAGAGGATGTCTGTGTGCTGTGCCCAGATATCTTCCAATGCTGCCAGTGGTGTCGGTAGCGGGTCATGTGACCCTGCGCGGGTTAGGGCAAGCTGTATCTCAGCACAGGGGAAGGTAAGTTTAAAGGGGGATACAATCAGCTCCCCAGTGTCACCTCTGTCCACACTCTGCTCCCCAGTGTCGCCTCTGTCCCCACTCTGCTCCCCAGTGTCACCTCTGTCCCCACTCAGCTCCTCAGTGTCACCACTGTCCCCACTCTGCTCCCCAGTGTCACCTCTGTCCCCACTCTGCTCCCCAGTGTCACCTCGGTCCCCACTCTGCTCCCTAGTGTCACCTCTGTCCCCACTCTGCTCCCCAGTGTCACCACTGTCCCCACTCTGCTCCCTAGTGTCACCTCTGTCCCCACTCTGCTCCCCAGTGTCACCTCTGTCCCCACTCTGCTCCCCAGTGTCGGCTCTGTCCCCACTCTGCTCCCCAGTGTCACCTCTGTCCCCACTCTGCTCCCTAGTGTCACCTCTGTCCCCACTCTGCTCCCCAGTGTCACCTCTGTCCCCACTCTGCTCCCCAGTGTCACCTCTGTCCCCACTCTGCTCCCTAGTGTCACCTCTGTCCCCACTCTGCTCCCTAGTGTCACCTCTGTCCCCACTCTGCTCCCTAGTGTCACCTCTGTCCCCACTCTGCTCCCTAGTGTCACCTCTGTCCCCACTCTGCTCCCCAGTGTCACCTCGGTCCCCACTCTGCTCCCTAGTGTCACCTCTGTCCCCACTCTGCTCCCTAGTGTCACCTCTGTCCCCACTCTGCTCCCCAGTGTCACCTCTGTCCCCACTCTGCTCCCTAGTGTCACCTCTGTCTCCACTCTGCTCCCTAGTGTCACCTCTGTCCCCACTCTGCTCCCTAGTGTCACCTCTGTCCCCACTCTGCTCCCTAGTGTCACCTCTGTCCCCACTCTGCTCCCCAGTGTCACCTCTGTCCCCACTCTGCTCCCTAGTGTCACCTCTGTCCCCACTCTGCTCCCCTGTGTCACCTCGGTCCCCACTCTGCTCCCCAGTGTCACCTCGGTCCCCACTCTGCTCCATAGTGTCACCTCTGTCCCCACTCTGCTCCCTAGTGTCACCTCTGTCCCCACTCTGCTCTCTAGTGTCACCTCTGTCCCCACTCTGCTCCCTAGTGTCGCCTCTGTCCCCACTCTGCTCCCTAGTGTCACCTCAGTCCCCACTCTGCTCTCTAGTGTCACCTCTGTCCCCACTCTGCTCCCTAGTGTCACCTCTGTCCCCACTCTGCTCCCCAGTGTCACCTCTGTCCCCACTCTGCTCCCTAGTGTCACCTCTGTCCCCACTCAGCTCCCCAGTGTCACCTCTGTCCCCACTCTGCTCCCTAGTGTCACCTCGGTCCCCACTCTGCTCCCCAGTGTCGCCTCTGTCCCCACTCTGCTCCCTAGTGTCACCTCGGTCCCCACTCTGCTCCCCAGTGTCACCTCTGTCCCCAATCTGCTCCCCAGTGTCACCTCTGTCCCTGCTCTGCTCCCTAGTGTCACCTCTGTCCCCACTCTGCTCCCCAGTGTCACCTCTGTCCCCACTCTGCTCCCCAGTGTCACCTCTGTCCCCACTCTGCTCCCTAGTGTCACCTCTGTCCCCACTCTGCTCCCCAGTGTCGCCTCTGTCCCCACTCTGCTCCCCAGTGTCGCCTCTGTCCCCAATCTGCTCCCTAGTGTCACCTCTGTCCCCACTCTGCTCCTCAGTGTCACCTCTGTCCCCACTCTGCTCCCCAGTGTCACCTCTGTCCCCACTCTGCTCTCTAGTGTCGCCTCTGTCCCCACTCTGCTCCCCAGTGTCACCCCTGTCCCCACTCTGCTCTCTAGTGTCGCCTCTGTCCCCACTCTGCTCCCCAGTGTCACCTCGGTCCCCACTCTGCTCTCTAGTGTCGCCTCTGTCCCCACTCTGCTCCCTAGTGTCACCTCGGTCCCCACTCTGCTCCCCAGTGTCACCTCTGTCCCCACTCTGCTCTCTAGTGTCACCTCTGTCCCCACTCTGCTCTCTAGTGTCACCTCTGTCCCCACTCTGCTCCCCAGTGTCACCTCTGTCCCCACTCTGCTCCCCAGTGTCGCCTCTGTCCCCACTCTGCTCCCTAGTGTCGCCTCGGTCCCCACTCTGCTCCCTAGTGTCGCCTCGGTCCCCACTCTGCTCCCTAGTGTCGCCTCTGTCCCCACTCTGCTCCCTAGTGTCACCTCTGTCCCCACTCTGCTCCCCAGTGTCCCCTCTGTCCCCACTCTGCTCCCTAGTGTCGCCTCTGTCCCCACTCTGCTCTCTAATGTCACCTCTGTCCCCACTCTGCTCCCCAGTGTCGCCTCTGTCCCCACTCTGCTCTCTAATGTCACCTCTGTCCCCACTCTGCTCCCTAGTGTCGCCTCTGTCCCCACTCTGCTCCCCAGTGTCGCCTCTGTCCCCACTCTGCTCTCTAATGTCACCTCTGTCCCCACTCTGCTCTCTAGTGTCACCTCTGTCCCCACTCTGCTCCCCAGTGTCGCCTCTGTCCCCACTCTGCTCTCCAGTGTCACCTCTGTCCCCACTCTGCTCCCTAGTGTCGCCTCTGTCCCCACTCTGCTCCCTAGTGTCGCCTCTGTCCCCACTCTGCTCTCCAGTGTCACCTCTGTCCCCACTCTGCTCCCTAGTGTCACCTCGGTCCCCACTCTGCTCCCCAGTGTCGCCTCTGTCCCCACTCTGCTCTCTAATGTCACCTCTGTCCCCACTCTGCTCCCTAGTGTCGCCTCTGTCCCCACTCTGCTCCCTAGTGTCGCCTCTGTCCCCACTCTGCTCTCCAGTGTCACCTCTGTCCCCACTCTGCTCCCTAGTGTCGCCTCTGTCCCCACTCTGCTCCCTAGTGTCGCCTCTGTCCCCACTCTGCTCTCCAGTGTCACCTCTGTCCCCACTCTGCTCCCTAGTGTCACCTCGGTCCCCACTCTGCTCTCTAATGTCACCTTTGTCCCCACTCTGCTCCCCAGTGTCACCTCGGTCCCCACTCTGCTCTCTAATGTCACCTCTGTCCCCACTCTGCTCCCCAGTGTCACCTCTGTCCCCACTCTGCTCCCCAGTGTCACCTCGGTCCCCACTCTGCTCCCTAGTGTCACCTCGGTCCCCACTCTGCTCCCTAGTGTCACCTCTGTCCCCACTCAGCTCCTCAGTGTCACCTCTGTCCCCACTCTGCTCCCCAGTGTCACCTCTGTCCCCACTCTGCTCCCTAGTGTCACCTCTGTCCCCACTCTGCTCTCTAGTGTCGCCTCTGTCCCCACTCTGCTCCCTAGTGTCACCTCGGTCCCCACTCTGCTCCCCAGTGTCACCTCTGTCCCCACTCTGCTCTCTAGTGTCACCTCTGTCCCCACTCTGCTCCCTAGTGTCACCTCTGTCCCCACTCTGCTCCCTAGTGTCGCCTCTGTCCCCACTCTGCTCCCCAGTGTCACCTCTGTACCCACTCTGCTCCCTAGTGTCACCTCTGTCCCCACTCTGCTCTCTAGTGTCACCTCTGTCCCCACTCAGCTCCTCAGTGTCACCTCTGTCCCCACTCTGCTCCCCAGTGTCACCTCTGTCCCCACTCTGCTCCCTAGTGTCACCTCTGTCCCCACTCTGCTCCCTAGGGTCACCTCTGTCCCCACTCTGCTCTCTAGTGTCACCTCTGTCCCCACTCTGCTCCCTAGTGTCACCTCTGTCCCCACTCTGCTCTCTAGTGTCGCCTCTGTCCCCACTCTGCTCCCTAGTGTCACCTCTGTCCCCACTCTGCTCCCCAGTGTCACCTCTGTCCCCACTCTGCTCCCCAGTGTCACCTCTGTCCCCACTCTGCTCCCTAGTGTCACCTCTGTCCCCACTCTGCTCCCCAGTGTCGCCTCTGTCCCCACTCTGCTCCCCAGTGTCGCCTCTGTCCCCAATCTGCTCCCTAGTGTCACCTCTGTCCCCACTCTGCTCTCTAGTGTCGCCTCTGTCCCCACTCTGCTCCCCAGTGTCACCCCTGTCCCCACTCTGCTCTCTAGTGTCGCCTCTGTCCCCACTCTGCTCCCCAGTGTCACCTCGGTCCCCACTCTGCTCTCTAGTGTCGCCTCTGTCCCCACTCTGCTCCCTAGTGTCACCTCGGTCCCCACTCTGCTCCCCAGTGTCACCTCTGTCCCCACTCTGCTCTCTAGTGTCACCTCTGTCCCCACTCTGCTCTCTAGTGTCACCTCTGTCCCCACTCTGCTCCCCAGTGTCGCCTCTGTCCCCACTCTGCTCTCCAGTGTCACCTCTGTCCCCACTCTGCTCCCTAGTGTCGCCTCTGTCCCCACTCTGCTCCCTAGTGTCGCCTCTGTCCCCACTCTGCTCTCCAGTGTCACCTCTGTCCCCACTCTGCTCCCTAGTGTCACCTCGGTCCCCACTCTGCTCCCCAGTGTCGCCTCTGTCCCCACTCTGCTCTCTAATGTCACCTCTGTCCCCACTCTGCTCCCTAGTGTCGCCTCTGTCCCCACTCTGCTCCCTAGTGTCGCCTCTGTCCCCACTCTGCTCTCCAGTGTCACCTCTGTCCCCACTCTGCTCCCTAGTGTCGCCTCTGTCCCCACTCTGCTCCCTAGTGTCGCCTCTGTCCCCACTCTGCTCTCCAGTGTCACCTCTGTCCCCACTCTGCTCCCTAGTGTCACCTCGGTCCCCACTCTGCTCTCTAATGTCACCTTTGTCCCCACTCTGCTCCCCAGTGTCACCTCGGTCCCCACTCTGCTCTCTAATGTCACCTCTGTCCCCACTCTGCTCCCCAGTGTCACCTCTGTCCCCACTCTGCTCCCCAGTGTCACCTCGGTCCCCACTCTGCTCCCTAGTGTCACCTCGGTCCCCACTCTGCTCCCTAGTGTCACCTCTGTCCCCACTCAGCTCCTCAGTGTCACCTCTGTCCCCACTCTGCTCCCCAGTGTCACCTCTGTCCCCACTCTGCTCCCTAGTGTCACCTCTGTCCCCACTCTGCTCTCTAGTGTCGCCTCTGTCCCCACTCTGCTCCCTAGTGTCACCTCGGTCCCCACTCTGCTCCCCAGTGTCACCTCTGTCCCCACTCTGCTCTCTAGTGTCACCTCTGTCCCCACTCTGCTCCCTAGTGTCACCTCTGTCCCCACTCTGCTCCCTAGTGTCGCCTCTGTCCCCACTCTGCTCCCCAGTGTCACCTCTGTACCCACTCTGCTCCCTAGTGTCACCTCTGTCCCCACTCTGCTCTCTAGTGTCACCTCTGTCCCCACTCAGCTCCTCAGTGTCACCTCTGTCCCCACTCTGCTCCCCAGTGTCACCTCTGTCCCCACTCTGCTCCCTAGTGTCACCTCTGTCCCCACTCTGCTCCCTAGGGTCACCTCTGTCCCCACTCTGCTCTCTAGTGTCACCTCTGTCCCCACTCTGCTCCCTAGTGTCACCTCTGTCCCCACTCTGCTCTCTAGTGTCGCCTCTGTCCCCACTCTGCTCCCTAGTGTCACCTCTGTCCCCACTCTGCTCCCTAGTGTCACCTCTGTCCCCACTCTGCTCCCTAGTGTCGCCCCTCTGTCCCCACTCTGCTCCCCAGTGTCACCTCTGTCCCCACTCTGCTCCCCAGTGTCACCTCTGTCCCCACTCTGCTCTCTAATGTCACCTCTGTCCCCACTCTGCTCCCCAGTGTCACCTCGGTCCCCACTCTGCTCCCCAGTGTCACCTCTGTCCCCACTCTGCTCCCCAGTGTCACCTCTGTCCCCACTCTGCTCCCTAGTGTCACCCCTGTCCCCACTCTGCTCCCCAGTGTCACCTCTGTCCCCACTCTGCTCCCTAGTGTCACCACTGTCCCTACTGTACTCCCCAGTGTCACCTCGGTCCCTACTGTACTCCCTAGTGTCACCACTGTCCCTACTGTACTCCCTAGTGTCACCACTGTCCCTACTGTACTCCCTAGTGTCACCACTGTCCCTACTGTACTCCCTAGTGTCACCACTGTCCCCACTCTGCTCCCTAGTGTCACCTCTGTCCCCACTCAGCTCCTCAGTGTCACCTCTGTCCCCACTCAGCTCCTCAGTATCACCTCTGTCCCCACTCAGCTCCTCAGTGTCACCTCTGTCCCCACTCTGCTCCCTAGTGTCACCTCTGTCCCCACTCTGCTACCCAGTGTCACCTCTGTCCCCACTCTGCTCCCTAGTGTCACCTCTGTCCCCACTCTGCTCCCTAGTGTCGCCTCTGTCCCCACTCTGCTCCCTAGTGTCACCTCTGTCCCCACTCTGCTCCCTAGTGTCACCTCTGTCCCCACTCTGCTCCCTAGTGTCACCTCCGTCCCCACTCTGCTCTCTAGTGTCACCTCTGTCCCCACTCTGCTCCCCAGTGTCACCTCTGTCCCCACTCTGCTCCCTAGTGTCACCTCTGTCCCCACTCTGCTCTCTAGTGTCACCTCTGTCCCCACTCAGCTCCCCAGTGTCACCTCTGTCCCCACTCTGCTCCCTAGTGTCACCTCGGTCCCCACTCTGCTCCCTAGTGTCACCTCTGTCCCCACTCTGCTCCCTAGTGTCACCCCTGTCCCCACTCTGCTCCCCAGTGTCACCTCGGTCCCCACTCTGCTCCCTAGTGTCACCTCGGTCCCCACTCTGCTCCCTAGTGTCACCTTTGTCCCCACTCTGCTCCCCAGTGTCACCTCGGTCCCCACTCTACTCTCTAATGTCACTTTCGTCCCCACTATGCTCCCCAGTGTCACCTCTGTCCCCACTATGCTCCCAAGTGTCACCCCTGTCCCCACTCTGCTCCCCAGTGTTGCCCCTGTCTTCACTCTGCTCCCCAGTGTCCCCACTCAGCTCCCCAGTGTCCCCGATCAGTACTCCAGCGTCATCCCTGTCCCCACTCTGCTCCCCAGTGTCACCACTGTCCCTACTGTACTCCCCAGTGTCACCCCTATCCCCACTCAGCTCCCCAGTGTCATCCCTGTCCCCACTCAGCTCCCCAGTGTCATCCCTGTCCCCACTCAGCTCCCCAGTGTCACCACTGTCCCTACTGTACTCCCCAGTGTCACCACTGTCCCCACTCAGCTCCTCAGTGTCACCACTGTCCCTACTGTACTCCCCAGTGTCACCACTGTCCCCACTCAGCTCCCCAGTGTCACCACTGTCCCCACTCAGCTCCCCAGTGTCACCACTGTCCCCACTCAGCTCCCCAGTGTCACCACTGTCCCCACTCAGCTCCACAGTGTTATCCCTGTCCCCACTCAGCTCCCCAGTGTCACCACTGTCGACACTCAGTTCCCCAGTGTCACCACTGTCCCCACTCAACTCCCCAGTGTCATTTGCAATGTGAGTGCAGAGGAAATAAAAACAGACATGCATATTTTCAAAGTTGAATATGATAAATAAACATTCAGATGCGTATAAAGGCAATGTTACACCGATCGACCATAACATTATGACCACCTGCCTAATATTGTGTAAGTCCCCTTTAGTCTCCAAAACAGCCCTGACCCGTCGAGGCATGGACTCCACTAGACCTCTGGAGTTGTGCTGGAGTAACTGGCACCAAGACGTTAGCAGCAGATCCTTTAAGTCCTGTAAGTTGCGAGGTGGGGCCTCCATGGATCGGACTTGTTGGTCCAGCACGTCCCACAGATGCTCCATTGGATTGAGATCTGGGGAATTTGGAGGCCAAGTCAACACCTTGAACTCATTGTTGTGTTCCTCAAACCATTCCTGAACCATTTTTGCTTTGTGGCAGGGAGCATTATCCTACTGAAAGAGGCTAATGCCATCAGGGAATACAGTTTCCATGAAAGGGTGTACATGGTCTGTAACAATGCTTAGGTACGTGGTACGTGTCACAGTAACATCCACATGAATGGCAGGACCCAAGGTTTCCCAGCAGAACATTACCCAAAGCATCACACTGCCTCCGCCGGCTTGCCACCTGTCAGTCCAAAGCATCACACTGCCTCTGCCGGCTTGCCACCTGTCAGTCCAAAGCATCACACTGCCTCCACCGGCTTGCCTCCTTTCAGTCCAAAGCATCAGACTGCCTCCACCGACTTGGCACCTGTCAGTCCAAAGCATCACACTGCCTCCACCGGCTTGCCACCTGTCAGTCCAAAGCATCACACTGCCTCCGCCGGCTTGTCACCTGTCAGTCCAAAGCATCACACTGCCTTCGCTGGTTTGGCACCTGTCAGTCCAAAGCATCACACTACCTCTGCCGGATTGCCACCTGTCAGTCCACAGCATCACACTGCCTCCGCCGGCCTGCCTCCTTTCAGTGGTCAAATGGTTCTTATCTGCCATCACATTCTATATTTCTATGTTGTTAAAATCAAATTTTCAACATTTTATGCTGCAGATCAGTGTGAAGAAAAAGTAATATTCATTAACCACCATGTGCATCAAGAACTTTCAAGTGAAGGGTGAACTATTGAAAGTATTGAAACATGTCACCTTGGCATGTCTACTCATTCTGCACTTGTACAGACTGGCTAATGTTAGAAGCCAATTGGTACACAGGGAAGAAGATGAGAAAACAAAATCCAAAATAAATAATGCCTACATTTTATCTCTTTCCTCCAGGACATGTAATTACCCAGCATTATTTCCATAATGACTTATTCCCTTATTTGTTATTTTATTTTTATTTATTTTTTGACCCCCCCCCCCTTATTTTGTGGCTAAGCAATAAAATCCGTGCAAGGTAATTATCATGGTAATCAGACGCATTGCGCAGGTCAATTACATGAGTTATGGGCACATTGTAAAACAGTACAAAATTAAACAATGGATTCTGACATACAAACCCTTATTATCCCAGAATGCCTTGGGGTTTCTTTTTTTATATGCGCGGAGCTGAGTTAGATAATAACATTACCATCCTTATATACTGAAACTTTCCAATAAAAACAGATCAGTGTTAACATATTGGCTTAATAGAAAAATTATTTTATCCTTTCATTTTTTTTTTTCTAGGACCGTTTCGGTCTTCAAGGTGATGCCATGAACGGAAAAAAAAAACCAATATACACATTCGTAAATATTACAAACATTAATCTAGCCATCTCTGGATAAACTGCCAAGGCTAAATCCTTGTGCCAACAATCAGTTTTTGGAGCCGTGAGCTATATGAGATTATTAGAGATTATTAGACAACGGTCTCACAAGCTACTTGTTTTTCATAGAGTTCCTGGGAATTTATACCAAACTGCTAACCAAAAAACATTTGTTTATCTGTAAGTATTGCCAAGAAATAATGCATTTAAATCCAATGAGATCAGCTTCATACGATAGTGGGTCTTTGAGACAAGGCTAACCGTGTGAGTGGGTGGATCCATTTAGAGTGTGGGTGGGGCTCAGCAGGCCCTGAGTTCATTAAAAAAACATATATTTATATATATAGATATATGGCAAACAACCAATCAAGCCATATGGTGACATTGTTTTGTACTGCAGTACATTTTGCTGTAATAACCGAGAGAAAATATGGCTCCTTCTACCTTGGATTTGCAGCAGACGTTGACCAACACCCATCTGTGCAGGGGAAAGGAACTGATGCAGGATGCCCGTTGTGCACAACTCAAGCAGATGTACAGATGGCTATTTAAATCATTTCATTCAAAAATAAAAAGATCTAAATTCAGCTGTAGACGCACTTTCTTTCTTAACATTGCATACTGCAAGAGCGTTCACTTTGTAACTAAAATGATACAAACGCTCTTAATTTATGACTCAACTCAAAATCCTGAAACAGTCCTGTTTCCACTTGCATTGTCTGAAAAAATATCAATAAACAATGAAAAAAAAAACATGAACACCCGTTCAGTAGCACAATGTATAGATTCCTAAAAAAAATGACACAAGAACGTCCTATCCTTAAAAACATCCCAGACTTATACCAATATCATTTCCCACACTGGGTCTTGGGTATCGTTAATACTGCATGATGTAAAGTGTGTAATAAAGTTATTGAAGTTGCCACAGTAACAGCCCCGCCCATCTCCCCAAGCCCCTCCTTATTGGAATGTCACTGAATTCAGAACCCCCGATGATATTATTTTCAATTCAAAGCTACAGGAGAACCGGAACTTGTTTTAAAGTGAGAATGAGGGCATTTCACATGTATTAAACAGATGTAGACATACAATAAATAAACTTGCTGGAGTAGCGCCTATATACATTCTTGCTGAAATTGTTGGTGAAGGATATGATACACGTTTTATAAAACTATCACATGGACGAGGTGTGAAGGGAAAAAGTAAATTGAGCAGTGTGTGTAATACTGATCAAACAAACAAAAAAAAAAATCTGTAGAGCGAGAGAAACATAAATGATTTGTGCCAAAAAGGGCCATATAAATCCATTGTACTGAATTTCACACGATACTTTATAACCCTTTACTCTGGCGTTCACTGAACGGTTTATAGAAAATCTCAGTTCCTATCCGCGGGTTTTCTGGGAACGTAACTGAAGTAGCGAGGTAATGGGTGTATTCAGAAAATGAATTGAGTTGGATGGAGCGGCGTTAACTCGGGTTTTCAATTCTCTATGTGGATTTTAAAACTTTTCCTTTTTTTTTTTCTTTTTTTAGCAGTTTGTGTTCTGGCTTTTCTATCCTGCTCTATGTCTGAGCCACACAAGCTAATCATATTAAAGAACAAGAACAAAAAAAAAAGACGAGTGAAATTGGCAGTTTCCAAATGACTTTCAGAGTTTGATCCATTCAGTATTTTTCGATTCAGTCGGTAAATCTACAGCCATTTTTTTATGCCGCCTGGTTAGTTCTGTAGCCGTTTCTATAGTATTTTAGAATCGCTCGTCCTTTTGGAAGGATTAAAAAAAAAAGAAAAAACATATCTGTGTTTAGACAGGCTGTGTGTTTGGAAGGTGCGTTTGTTTTGGGATAAGGAGAGATAATATGGACTTTACATCAATGTAGATGATATTGGTAACTGTCCCATCATTTCTCAGTCGTATTTGGCCTCTGTACCTGGTAACAGGCCTAAAAATGGCCTTGGAAAAAGCCTAAAAAGAGCTTAAAGGATAATTCAACTTTTTTTTTAACCCTTGCTTCGTTGAAGCTCACAGCTGAGACACAGCATGCTGGCGCTGACAGCCAATCACAGCGGGGGCTCACACCACATATCGGGGTCTGCAGTTTCTGGGGATCAAATGGTGTATGTTAGAAAACTGTACACAACACTGTACAGTGCTCCAGTTATTATCTACTACATTACTGATAAATTCTAGAAGCTGACACAAAAAAAACAGGACTGTTGCTACAACCCCAGGACTGTTGGCAACTATGCTGTTTCTCCATTTGTTCCTGGATTTCCCAACCTGATTTTTCTCTTTTCTTTTCTTAACTCTCTCTGCCTGACGACAAAGTAGCAGATCCCCGACCTTCGGGTAGCATGGAGCATTGGGGATCAAACATTGATCACTTAAACAGGAGGGCTTGATTGATGCCAGCAACCAGCAAAACATGCTTTTAGCAAACGAGAACTCAGACCAGGTCAAGAAAACAGAAATCTAAATTCTCCTCTTACAAAATGCTATAAACATCGTGTTTAGAAAAAGACATCTTGTAACAACAGCCGGCAAAGGATATGTCATTTTTACATATAATTAAACAAGGTTAAAAAAAAAGAATCCCACTCCAGCCATTCTGTATGCATCAGACTAATTACTTATTGTGGTTAAAGCATTGATTTCATTGTTAGAGTTAATGGACTTAATGGATGTTGTTTTTATCATTTCCCTACTGTCTGAAGATCGTCTCTCTTCTAGTGCTACTATAGATTGCTCTCCAGCCTAAATATATTAAAAACGACAGTCGTTAAGAAAAATAAACCGAAGAAAAAAAATTGATTTATTGTCTTATTGCTACAGTTTGAAACCTGTTAAGATGGAGCAGTTACCGCCTGGCTCATTTTCTGCATCTTGTCCATGTTTCTAATAGATTATTTTTTTTACTTTAAACCAATTTCCACTTCCTCTGTAGCTTTTAGACTGAAAATAATTACACCGGGGCTTCTAAACTCAGTAACATTCCAATAAGGAGGGGCTTGGGGAGATGGGCGGGACTGTTACTATAGTAACACCAATATCCTGTCTCTATTGCGCTTTACTTGAAGTTTTTAGTAAATAGGATAAGTTGAGGAAAAACAACAGATCAGACATGATGTTCAGAATCCTGGGTCCGATGAAGGAAGATCTGACCCAAGATATCTGCCCCCTGATAGTGTCATATAAGCAGGGAGGGCTTCTTTTCTTTCAACAAAGCATTACATTTGATACAATATTTCAATTAAACGTAACTTAACTTTTTTTTCGGACAGTTGGCGTTTAATTGATTGGATGTTACTAACGGCTCTGTATTATATGATTCAGAGTATTGGTAGCCAAGTAGCCCGAGGCCTCCTTAGAACAGAAAGGGGCAGGTCTGCTCTGCAGGAGGCAAAGCTGAGACCAAACATAGTCAGTACCAAATAACATACGGGTGGTGGTAACTTTAAACGAGGAGGTCCTTTCTGGAAATGAGTGGGGCATTCCTAAACGTAGGGCGAAACGGGTCAGGAACAGGCAGGTCTAAACCCAGAAAAACTAACATGAACAAAACATTTATGGCAAGTTTGAGATTTCTATTAATACCCGTTATTTGCAAAAAAAACCACAGTAATCCAAATAAAGCTTTCTGCACAAATACAATTGTTTGAGCCACCATTACATATGGCTGTTTAAGCTGAAATATGCTTATTTTTGATTTTATTTTTATATACCTTCCCTTTAACCACATTCATTTAACTCTAACGCCGGTTGCTGATCCAGAGCAACCTCGAGAGTTACTCTTCTGTTGGGTTTTTTCATTTTTATCCCTGAATGATAAATGGCCTGTTGGCCTCTAGTCACTTATGTGCTTTCTGTGTCAATTATGAAAGTGGGTGAATTGTGACAGCTCGGCTGAGATGGACACGACACAGTCTTAATAGACGGGAAGGAGCTCTGGGTTTTAAATATTTACTTGGCTATTACCATAGCCTCTTCGTTGAACTTGCGAACACTACACCCCCAAATCAGTGGCTGAATCAAGCTGCCATGAAGCATTACTCTGCCGACAAACCAAAACTGTATACAGTCATAGAAAAACCAGGTGAGAAAGGCAGCTGTGAGGGATAAGAGGGTCCGTCCCGAGCTCCTGATGATACAGAAAGTGTAATGCTGACAATGGCAGGAATCTGTTCACTAATAAATAATGCACAATATTCTGCATGTGTACCAGTATACACAGCGCTGGCCATTGTCCATTAATTCAGAGCTGGACCATACACTGATACACTGAGGATGCATGTGTATGTTGCATGCCGCTCGACTGTCCTGTGGGATGGAGGGGGTGCTCAGCCACCCCAGCCGCACTTCAGACCGCGATCACGCAGTCTCTGGTGTCTGTAGCGCCGCCAGTGTGCGCGTTTGGTAGCTCTGACACTCAACCTCCCAAGTTGCCCATATTGAACACATTCAAAGGTCACATACTGAACACTGTAACGGGGGTTGTGTTTTTTTGGTTCAGGAAGGCATTCTCCAATTCAGCGATGTATCTCGCATGCTGGATTGAGCCAGGCCTAGACCTGGTTACAACCGATTGAATTACTTACACCCCAGCACCCAAGCACTTACTACGTGGCTCTGAGCTGGGGATTCTCCAAGTCCTGTTTGACTGCAAATCTCATTATCCCCGAAGAACGAGCTCGGCGGAGTTTGTATTTCGGAATTAATTGCAAAGCCGTAAATTTCCCACTTCTGATCTAGTGCAATCACAGAGAGCTTAAACGACTGGTGGAGTGATCTCGACTCACCGTCAGATACAAATAAATGGGATTGAGATCATCTCCACGATGTGGGGAAGCCTCTGCTTCGCATACTGAATTAGGGATTAAGATTTAGCCGAATTCCAAATGTAACAACCATGAAATATATTTCTGATAACTTGTGTGATGCTTTGCTAAGGGCTGTAAATATATTCTGCTTTTAACCAACAATTTATCTCTCGGACGTCCGGCGCAGGAAGATCTGAAGACATGTATTTTATTATTCTATTTTTGCTACATTCTCAATTACGTCAAAGACGATGTAACCCATTTCAGGGCAAATAAAGATGTAAGTTTTGTAACAAAATATGTATTTATTTAAAAAATCCGGTATTTTATTTATCCACAAACTGGTTGGGATTGGAATAGATTTCCCCCCGACTTTGTGCTACAAGTTGTCTGAAAGCCACGATGAGAGAGGTACAGATAGGAATAAATGAATTTCTTGCATTCCTTCTCATAAGAGCAGAGAGAGAAAATGAAAAATCTGCTTCTCGAATGGCCGACCACATCGTCACCGACGGAGCATCTGCTTTTATATATTGGTTTGTAGCTTGATCTATATTTCAGCCACAGACAAAACATTTGGGAAATAAATTCCACAGCTGCACTAAGAAAACATATTGCTTATAATTTGATTTACAATGGGCGGCTGCTTCGAAACCAAATTACCCTGGGTAATCACCAACGACAAGATGTCAGTGTTTGTAAATGCATGGGTTGCAAACAAACATCCAACTGTTTTTATTTTATACAAAAGGGCGGATTGTCTATTAGGAAAACAAAGCCGTCTTCTTGGGATTCGCAGCGAATTCCCTGGGCAAGAGTTATCAGTAGATAAAAGTCCTGGTCTTGGGGGGCCAGATATTGCAATGAAAAGTGAATTTATTATTACGTTAAGACCATAGGATCACTGTGTGCAGTGCCATATGGTAAGGGAATAGGAAAAGAAAGGAAGAAAGAAAGAGAGATCAAAAGAAAAGAAAGAAGGAACGAAAGAAAGAAGGAAGGAAGAAAGAGGAACTAGAGATCAATGCAAACTAGTAGCACAGATTCTTGTTCTACTGACGTGCTGTTCCTCTGACCCTTTTTCCACCTATATTACTTATAAAGGTAAACAAACTATTTTGGTTGTTTTGGGGAACTCACATTTGCTTGTATAATGGCAAGTGTACCCTGTCCAAAATGGTCACGTTCCCCCGAAATGATGCGTTCTGATTGGTTACCCCATTCAAGACTCCAAATGGCCAGTGTTGGCCATTTGGATGAAACCTAAATAGCTTGGCTGTTCCAATGCCCTGTCCAGTAAATTGAGCGTCTAGCTCATCCGCCATCTACGTCTCCACTTCCTGTCCAGTAAATTGAGCGTCTAGCTCATCCGCCATCTACGTGTCCACTTCCTGTCCATTAATTGAGCGTCTAGCTCATCCGCCATCTCCGTTTCCACGTCCTGCCCTCAGTAAATTGAGCGTCTAGCTCATCCGCCATCTAATGATCGCCAAGGTTCGATACCAGGAGGAAATGGAATCAGTCACACGGTCTTACTTTAATACCCACTGAGGCTCCTTATTTTATTAAGACAATGCTTTTATTGTATTTAAACTCTTTTCCCGCACTGGGGACAGAACTCTCCCCAACCGGAGGTCTTTATTTGGCTTTTCCCCCCTCAAATCTTTTCTCAGGCTGGAAAGGAGAGAGCAGCTTTGGGTGGTCAGGGGTCATTATAATTTGTGACTTTATTTATCAACTCATTTCTGCTGAGTGATATCCTGATAGAAGCCGGGATAATAAATCACAAACATGTCCCCCAAGATTGCATTGTAAATGTCAAACAAGACAGGAAATTGTAATTAAAGGAGGGAAATCGCTACAAAGAAGCACTTGATCTTAAAATGAGCTAAGTAGAGAATTGTATCAGCATTTAATTATACTTCAATTTCTCCTCAGTGCCTAGCATCTGGGGCTGTATATTACTTTCTATTTTAACTCTTATGCGCAGCTATACGCTTAACATCTCCCCAGCCATAGGAAGCCGTAAAGAGACAGATGTGTCTGACGCACGGAGGGGATTTGAAGGGTGCGGGATTTTAAAGAGCCGATTTGAGTATTGGAGCAAATCTGTGGAGAGAACTCCTTGTGGTAATAAAATCTTAATTCATATTCATCAATGTGTTCTTAATCAAACATCTTATTTTGGTATATTTGTCAGAAGGCGGCCAGGACACATACCGTGGCCAACAGTATATAATGATGTCACTGTACATTACGTGGCGGGATGGTGATGTCATCATTGGTTCTGCTCCAACCACGTTAAAGCCCCAAACGTTAAAAAAATGTTTTCAATTAAAGCAAACGAAAGAAGGATGAAATCTAAAAAGGAGTTTTAACCCGGCAGAAGACAACTTCTGCCAGAACAAAACTGTCTATTGAACAAATATCCAATTGTAAAGACGTAGAGGCTGGCATTCGACCAACTCTGTATAATGGATTCTTTAAGAGTGTCTCCAGCTTATGACATCACCATGAGGCTCCATATGCAAATGAACAAATTGAGAAGACACTGTGTAATTTGCATATCATGTTATAAGGTGATATAATAATGTAGAGATCACACATCTTGACCTGTGCATTAGCTTGCGATTCTGCAGACACTCTGTATAATTTCTTTTTTCGTGCCCTACAATCTCACCCAAAACTATTACTTCAATGATGGAGTCAGTTTAACCTGTTGGTTACCTAAGAAAAAACTTTAAATCTTTACCCTGATAAAAAAAATTACTAATGTAATTCATGGAGACAGTAACCCGCACCGTCTGCTGCTCCAATCGTTTGGTGGATTCATTTAAAACTCAGTGATTTATGAAGTGAAAGTAAATTGTTACTTTGTACAAACAGCAAGACGACCGATTTCTCTCCAGTATGGAAATAAAAATGTAATTATTGACAGATATTAGAAATAAAGAGCTTATCCTTCCTCACTGCATTCATGGTCAGGATGTCCTAACACCCTGCTCTGGATCCAGTCTTGCTGCTAGGCAGTAACTAATAATGATTGACTGTTACAGAGCTGGGAGTCTAATCTCTCCCTCCTGGTACAACTGAAAGGGGAGAAAGGGGCTGATTCGTTTCTCTATTTCTGACATTTGCATTTCCTCTGATGGGAGAAATACAGCATTTAGTTTGGCAACTTTAGAACAATGTGAAACATCTCACTGCCTGATATCTCACTGCAAAACATCTCACTGCCAGATATCTCACTGCAAAACATCTCACTGCAAAACATCTCACTGCAAAATATCCCACTGCAAAATATCTCACTGCCAGATATCTCACTGCCAGATATCTCACTGCAAAACATCTCACTGCCAGATATCTCACTGCAAAACATCTCACTGCCAGATATCTCACTGCAAAATATCCCACTGCAAAATATCTCACTGCCAGATATCTCACTGCAAAATATCCCACTGCAAAATATCTCACTGCCAGATATCTCACTGCAAAACATCTCACTGCAAACTATCTCACTGAGAAATATCTCACTGTAAAACATCTCACTGCCTGATATCTCACTGCAAAACATCTCACTGCAAAACATCTCACTGCCAGATATCTCACTGCAAAATATCCCACTGCAAAATATCTCACTGCCAGATATCTCACTGCAAAACATCTCACTGCCAGATATCTCACTGCAAAACATCTCACTGCCAGATATCTCACTGCAAAATATCCCACTGCAAAATATCTCACTGCCAGATATCTCACTGCAAAATATCCCACTGCAAAATATCTCACTGCCAGATATCTCACTGCAAAACATCTCACTGCAAACTATCTCACTGAGAAATATCTCACTGCAAATTATCTCACTGCCAGATATCTCACTGCATATTATCTCACTGCAAACTATCTCACTGCCAGATATCTCACTGCCAGATATCTCACTGCATATTATCTCATTGAGAAATATCTCACTGCCAGATATCTCACTGCCAGATATCTCACTGCAAATTATCTCATTGAGAAATATCTCACTGCAAAACATCTCACTGCCAGATATCTCACTGCAAATTATCTCATTGAGAAATATCTCACTGCAAAACATCTCACTGCCAGATATCTCACTGCATATTATCTCACTGCATATTATCTCACTGCAAACTATCTCACTGCCAGATATCTCACTGCATATTATCTCATTGAGAAATATCTCACTGCCAGATATCTCACTGCCAGATATCTCACTGCATATTATCTCACTGCATATTATCTCTCTGCAAACTATCTCACTGCCACATATCTCACTGCAAATGATCTCATTTCAGAGTATCTCACTGCAAAACATCTCACTGCCAGATATCTCACTGCATATTATCTCACTGCATATTATCTCACTGCAAACTATCTCACTGCCAGATATCTCACTGCATATTATCTCATTGAGAAATATCTCACTGCCAGATATCTCACTGCCAGATATCTCACTGCATATTATCTCACTGCATATTATCTCTCTGCAAACTATCTCACTGCCACATATCTCACTGCAAATGATCTCATTTCAGAGTATCTCACTGCAAAACATCTCACTGCCAGATATCTCACTGCATATGGTATCTCACTGCAAAATATCTCACTGCAAATTATCTTACTGCAAAATATCCCACTGCAAAATATCTAATTTCAAAGTATCTCACTGCCACATATCTCACTGCAAATGATCTCATTTCAGAGTATCTCACTGCAAAACATCTCACTGCCAGATATCTCTCTGCAAAATATCCCACTGCAAAATATCTCACTGCAAAATATCTCACTGCAAATTATCTCACTGCAAAATATCCCACTGCAAAATATCTAATTTCAAAGCATCTGACTGCAAACTATCTCACTGCAAATTATCTCATTGAGAAATATCTCACTGTAAATATCTCACTGCCAAATATCTCACTGCAAGAAATCCCACTGGTTTGAATTACACCTTTATCGAGTAAGCGGTAACAGTGTGTCCTTCATTTCTCCATTGATTTGTCTAGCGGTTGAGTCCCAGTATTACGCTATAGGCAGCGAGTCCTCCACACAAGCCCTGTGTGAGAAATCATTTCCCCAGCAGTTTAAGGAGCCCGGCAAACACTTACTTTTTACATTTACATCTTTATTGAACACTTTTTTTTAATGATTTACTATATTTTATATAGACTCAGTAGACCCGATGGGGCTTAGTAACATTTTAATTCCAGCAGGAATCAGAGCATGCTGGTGACTCAGAGCTTGGTACTTAGATGTCTTGTCTGTTCCAGTCGCCCCCTGTGGCCATGTTTGACATTGCAACAAATAATACAGAGCTGCAGAGAGCAAACCAGCCTTGCGAGGGATAATAATAGCTGACCTCCCCACTCTTGGATCTGGGGGCGGCAGAGCTTGGGAGGTGGAGTGACAGTGCTACCATGTATGTACGCTAGATGCTATCACTCAAGCTGGCAGTGATACTGTACATGCGCCTAATGCCAGTCAAGAGAACTGCAGTACATTTCTTTGCAGGATCGCGGTTCTATACCCTGCTTTCTTGCCGAGCTCTACCTCTGTCTGGATTGGCTCCCAAAATCTGGACTATCCTGTGCAAAGCAGGACAGCTGGGAGGCATGTAACAATGATACAGCCATGACGATCCTTCTCACAAGAGACAGATAAAGAGCTTTATTCATGAAAAAGAGAGAGTTGCAGGGAATTGACATGGGAAAGGCAAACTTAAGGCCAAAGTAACTGTGTTACTTGAAACTCTGCTACTTGTCCTCTTTCGTGAATAAAGCCATGTGAGACAGACAGGGTTAAAACATTGGGGTTGTGTATAATGATCCATTCTCACTGATTGCTCTTTCCCCATAAACCCAATAAATACAATGGGTTTATGCTGTGCCAAGCACTCTAAGCAGGTCCAACCCCGGCTCAGCTTCCTTCACATTAATAATTGTTTAACACAATTTTACTCCATGGGCTGAGATGGCATCAGTTATATATACAGTCTTGGAAGCGCTGGGTAGACAGGCATTAATACAAGGAATCAATTAGCAGCATTTGGTATCTGAGATGGTCGTGTAAGTGCCGTCTAGTCCACACTATGCATTATTAATAATAACTGTTTACACTGTCTAATGTGTTTTATAAACTCTATTAAACTAAAAAATCTCCTGTGAATGGAGCTTGTATAACCTTCTGCTGCATTACCGGAGTCTGAATCTAATAACATGGGATGGGAACTATTCACTAACAGGTGAACTGCAGGGGAGATGAGGTGAGAGGAACATTTCAGTAACTGCACATTGAGAGCTATTCACTAAAAGGAGATGAACATTGTGTAATTAAACATTGTGAAGGGGCAAATCTCCTGCTAGAAGAACTCAGCTGGCCATGGATAATGTATAGAATATATAGAGGAGCTCAGCTGGCCATGGATAATGTATAGAATATATAGAGGAGCTCAGCTGGCCATGGATAATGTATAGAATATATAGAGGAGCTCAGCTGGCCATGGATAATGCAGAGTTACATCTTTACACACTGTCACTTTATAACAATGTATTATACAGGACCAACTCTGTTCTTCTAGCAGGAGAAACTCACCAGGCCCTGCACAATGTATAGAAGAATATACAGAAGAGCTCAGCTGGCCATGGATAATGCAGAGTTACATCTTTACACACTGTCACTTTATAACAATGCATTATACAGGGCCAACTCTGTTCTTCTAGCAGGAGAAACTCACCAGACCCTGCACAATGTATAGAAGAATATATAGAAGAGCTCAGCTGGCCATGGATAATGCAGAGTTACATCTTTACACACTGTCACTTTATAACAATGTATTATACAGGGCCAACTCTGTTCTTCTAGCAGGAGAAACTCACCAGACCCTGCACAATGTATAGAAGATTATATAGAAGAGCTCAGCTGGCCATGGATGATGCAGAGTTACATCTTTACACACTGTCACTATATAACAATACATTATACAGGACCAACTCTGTTCTTTTACCAGGAGAAACTCACCAGACCCTGCACAATGTATGGAATATATAGAAGAGCTCAGCTGGCCATGGATAATGCAGAGTTACATCTTTGCACACTGTCACTTTATAACAATACATTATACAGAGCCAACTCTGTTCTTTTAGCAGGAGAAACTCATCAGACCCTGCACAATGTATAGAAGAATATATAGAAGAGCTCAGCTGGCCATTGATGATGCAGAGTTACATCTTTACACACTGTCACTTTATAACAATACATTATACAGGGCCAACTCTGTTCTTCTAGCAGGAGAAACTCACCAGACCCTGCACAATGTATAGAAGAATATATAGAAGAGCTCAGCTGGCCATGGATAATGTATAGAATATATAGAGGAGCTCAGCTGGCCATGGATAATGTATAGAATATATAGAGGAGCTCAGCTGGCCATGGATAATGTATAGAATATATAGAGGAGCTCAGCTGGCCATGGATAATGCAGAGTTACATCTTTACACACTGTCACTTTATAACAATGTATTATACAGGACCAACTCTGTTCTTCTAGCAGGAGAAACTCACCAGGCCCTGCACAATGTATAGAATATATAGAAGAGCTCAGCTGGCCATGGATAATGCAGAGTTACATCTTTACACACTGTCACTTTATAACAATGCATTATACAGGGCCAACTCTGTTCTTCTAGCAGGAGAAACTCACCAGACCCTGCACAATGTATAGAAGAATATATAGAAGAGCTCAGCTGGCCATGGATAATGCAGAGTTACATCTTTACACACTGTCACTTTATAACAATGTATTATACAGGGCCAACTCTGTTCTTCTAGCAGGAGAAACTCACCAGACCCTGCACAATGTATAGAAGATTATATAGAAGAGCTCAGCTGGCCATGGATGATGCAGAGTTACATCTTTACACACTGTCACTATATAACAATACATTATACAGGACCAACTCTGTTCTTTTACCAGGAGAAACTCACCAGACCCTGCACAATGTATGGAATATATAGAAGAGCTCAGCTGGCCATGGATAATGCAGAGTTACATCTTTGCACACTGTCACTTTATAACAATACATTATACAGAGCCAACTCTGTTCTTTTAGCAGGAGAAACTCATCAGACCCTGCACAATGTATAGAAGAATATATAGAAGAGCTCAGCTGGCCATTGATGATGCAGAGTTACATCTTTACACACTGTCACTTTATAACAATACATTATACAGGGCCAACTCTGTTCTTCTAGCAGGAGAAACTCACCAGACCCTGCACAATGTATAGAAGAATATATAGAAGAGCTCAGCTGGCCATGGATAATGCAGAGTTACATCTTTACACACTGTCACTTTATAACAATGCATTATACAGGGCCAACTCTGTTCTTCTAGCAGGAGAAACTCACCAGACCCTGCACAATGTATAGAAGAATATATAGAAGAACTCAGCTGGCCATGTATAATGCAGAGTTACATCTTTACACACTGTCACTTCATAACAATGCATTATACAGGGCCAACTCTGTTCTTCTAGCAGGAGAAACTCGCCAGACCCTGCACAATGTATAGAATATATAGAAGAGCTCAGCTGGCCATGGATAATGCAGAGTTACATCTTTACACAGTGTCACTTTATAACAATGCATTATACAGGGCCAACTCTGTTCTTCTAGCAGGAGAAACTCACCAGACCCTGCACAATGTATAGAAGAATATATAGAAGAGCTCAGCTGGCCATGGATAATGCAGAGTTACATCTTTACACACTGTCACTTTATAACAATGCATTATACAGGGTCAACTCTGTTCTTCTAGCAGGAGAAACTCACCAGACCCTGCACAATGTATAGAAGAATATATAGAAGAGCTCGGCTGGCCATGGATAATGCAGAGTTACATCTTTACACACTGTCACTTCATAACAATGCATTATACAGGACCAACTCTGTACTTCTAGCAGGAGAAACTCACCAGACCCCACACAATGTATAGAAGAATATATAGAAGAGCTCAGCTGGCCATGGATGATGCAGAGTTACATCTTTACACACTGTCACTTTATAACAATACATTATACAGGGCCAACTCTGCTCTTTTAGCAGGAGAAACTCATCAGACCCTGCACAATGTATAGAAGAATATATAGAAGAGCTCAGCTGGCCATGGATAATGCAGAGTTACATCTTTACACACTGCCACTTTATAACAATGCATTATACAGGGCCAACTCTGTTCTTCTAGCAGGAGAAACTCACCAGACCCTGCACAATGTATAGAAGAATATATAGAAGAGCTCAGCTGGCCATGGATGATGCAGAGTTACATCTTTACACACTGTCACTTTATAACAATACATTATACAGGGCCAACTCTGTTCTTTTAGCAGGAGAAACTCATCAGACCCTGCACAATGTATAGAAGAATATATAGAAGAGCTCAGCTGGCCATGGATGATGCAGACTTACATCTTTACACACTGTCACTTTATAACAATACATTATACAGGGCCAACTCTGTTCTTTTAGCAGGAGAAACTCACCAGACCCTGCACAATGTATAAAATATATAAAAGAGCTCAGCTGGCCATGGATAATGCAGAGTTACATCTTTACACACTGTCACTTTATAACAATGCATTATACAGGGCCAACTCTGTTCTTCTAGCAGGAGAAACTCACCAGACCCTGCACAATGTATAGAAGAATATATAGAAGAGCTCAGCTGGCCATGGATAATACAGAGTTACATCTTTACACACTGCCACTTTATAACAATGCATTATACAGGGCCAACTCTGTTCTTCTAGCAGGAGAAACTCACCAGACCCTGCACAATGTATAGAAGAATATATAGAAGAGCTCAGCTGGTCATGGATAATGCAGAGTTACATCTTTACACACTGTCACTTTATAACAATGCATTATACAGGTTCTTCTAGCAGGAGAAACTCACCAGACCCTGCACAATGTATAGAAGAATATATAGAAGAGCTCAGCTGGCCATGGATAATACAGAGTTACATCTTTACACACTGTTACTTTATAACAATGCATTATACAGGACCAACTCTGTTCTTCTAGCAGGAGAAACTCACCAGACCCTGCACAATGTATAGAATATATAGAAGAGCTCAGCTGGCCATGGATAATGCAGAGTTACATCTTTACACACTGTCACTTTATAACAATGCATTATACAGGGCCAACTCTGTTCTTCTAGCAGGATACATTATGTTTGCAATGTGTTTTAATGAACTGATCATTATTTTTGAGGGATGGCAGTCTGTAAGCCCAGCTGGAAAAGTAGTACACAAATGGTAAACTTGCACAATCTGTACATATAAACCTAAACAGCCTTTTTGTAAAAATGAATGGGAGGAAAGGCCAACAACCAAACAACACTGTCTGTAACTGGCCAACAGACAACACATTAACAACTGTTAGCTGACTCCGAGGTTAAATATTAGGAAGGAATCCAATTTCTCTTGTCTATTCAGCTCAGCGGTGTGTTAGATTGGGGTTGTAGTGGGTTTATGGAGTGTAGGATATGTAGTGGGCTAATCAATTCCTGTTGCTTCATTCTCCTGATTCCTCTCATATCAGGTCTATGGCTTCGGGGCAGCTTTCAGCTTTTCCAAAAGCCAATTCCATAGAAATAAAAATTGTGACCTGTAGCTAGAAGGGGATGCTGATTCCACCCCCTCCCCCCTTCCCTTGTGATTAATCTCTTCTTGGGTGGCTCTCGGAGCAAAAAAAGGGGATAGAAAAGAAATAAATAAAGCATGCAGTCTGTAACGTGCGAGCGGGCTTCCTCTGGAACGATTCGCCGTTCTCTGTATCCAGCTTATCAAATGAAAGAATTCATTTTTTTCCCAGATACTGCCTCATGTTGACATTGAGAAAATGAGCCATCAAACAGTATGATTAAACTTCAGATGCCATAATTGTCGTCCGAGCAACTGCAGTCGCAGCGATTGAAAACCATTTTTTTTTTAACCAGCTCTGTACGGTTCACTAGTATCGCTCCATTTTAACAGGTTGTTCCTGATCGCCGAAAGAAACAAGGCTTGAAATTATCTTTTTTTTTTTTTTTTACAACCCGCAGATAATTTCAACACATCGAGGGCTGGATATGTGGGGGAGCGACCGACGGCTCTCGCAGTTCAGCTGCGCAATCTCCTCCGGCACGGAAAGGGTTGAACGTACAAGTATTCTAAACACAATAATAATAAAAAAAAAGATAAACGATCCTCTGCTCTGAATTTCATTTTGCTTGGGCAAAGATACCAGAAGGCTAATTTTGGGCCTAGCACTGCTCCCACGTTTGTCAGCGATACAATTTCACCTCGTGGAGACCAATAGTGAGTGTACAACGCATATGTGAGATAGCGATGGTAACCAACCAGCTCTGCCATCCAGAACCATCGCACGCGTGGGTGTGACCTGGAAGAATGTGGGTGTGACGTTTGCCAAAATGGGTGGAGCTTCCCAGAGTTCGGCCCTCGCGGATGGGCTCATTACCAGTCCTCAAAGAAAGACAAAAGAGGGGAAAACTGCAGGCACATTAGAAACTAAAATCCCCCCGTATGGCAGCAATGTGTCGGAAGAATCGCCAGTGGACGGCCACTTTGGGTTTTCCAAGGGATTAGACACCAGAAAATCGGAAGCCAACTATTCCGCCAGTGCCAGTAATTCCTTCTCTCCCGCTGACTTTTAGTAATTGGTTTATTTACTGTGTTTACATACAGTTAAACAATACTGTTCAATGTTTTCTTTTTCCCCTTAGAGCAGTTTGCCGAGCACGGCTGTAGTAAAGACACGTTTGTTCGTCTGTTAAAATGCTGTAGTTAAAACAATTTCCCTCCAAGGACATGTCAAGCATGGAGGGGATTTTAAACGCGGTTGTAAGTCATGCAATCCCGCAATATAAAGATATAAAAATGGAAATTGTTTAGATTTCGTTGTTTTAAATATTTAAGGCTGCAAATAAAAAATACAGTGTAGCAGAGAGAATATAATAAAACCCTATAAAACATCAGTTCTTGATTCTTTCACATCTCAAAGTTATCTCAAAACTTCCGTTTTCCACTAGCTTGCTTTAATCAGCTTTACTATATTGTAACATTTTCTAAACAGGCCCAGTCAATCTTTGCCTCATTTTAAAAATGTAACAATTAAATGTTTTTAAATTAAGTTTTTTTTTGAATTTTTTTAAAGGATAAATAAAATGTTACAAAATAAAGATTACTAAACTGTTTCATGGATTGCAGGATACAACTTATCAGTAAAGGTTAAAGCATCTTAACATGTATAGCTTGGAGGAAAGACGTAACGGGGGGATATGATAGAAACATTTATATACATAAAGGGAATCAACACAGTAACGGAGGACAGTATATTTAAAGGAAGAAAAACTATCACAACTAGAGGACATAGTCTGAAATTAGAGGGGCAACGATTTAAACGAAATATCAGGAAGTATTACTTTACCGAGAGGGTAGTGGATGCATGGAATAGTCTTCCAGCAGAAGTGGTAAAGGTTAATACAGTGAAGGAGTTTAAGCATGCATGGGATAGGTATAAGGCTATCCTAGATATAAGATAAGGCCAGGGAATAATGAAAGGATTACATTACTGAGAGGGTAGTGGATGCATGGAATAGTCTTCCAGTAGACGTGGTAGAGGTTAATACAGTGAAGGAGTTTAAGCATGCATGTGATAGGTATAAGGCTATCCTAGATATAAGATAAGGCCAGGGTCTAATGAAAGTATTACATTACTGAGAGGGTAGTGGATGTATGGAATAGTCTTCCAGTAGAAGTAGTAAAGGGAAATACAGTGAAGGAGTTTAAGCATGCGTGGGATAGGTATAAGGCTATCCTAGATATAAGATAAGGCCAGGGACTAATGAAAGTATTACATTACTGAGAGGGTAGTGGATGTATGGAATAGTCTTCCAGTAGAAGTGGTAGAGGTTAATACAGTGAAGGAGTTTAAGCATGCATGGGGTAGGTATAAGGCTATCCTAGATATAAGATAAGGCCAGGGACTAATTAAAGTATTACATTACTGAGAGGGTAGTGGATGTATGGAATAGTTTTCCAGTAGAAGTGGTAGAGGTTAATACAGTGAAGGAGTTTAAGCATGCATGGGGTAGGTATAAGGCTATCCTAGATATAAGATAAGGCCAGGGACTAATTAAAGTATTACATTACTGAGAGGGTAGTGGATGTAGGAATAGTCTTCCAGTAGAAGTGGTAGAGGTTAATACAGTGAAGGAGTTTAAGCATGCATGGGATAGGTATAAGGCTATCCTAGATATAAGATAAGGTCAGGGACTAATGAAAGTATTACCTTACTGAGAGGTTAGTGGATGTATGGAATAGTCTTCCAGTAGATGTGGTAGAGGTTAAAACAATGAAGGAGTTTAAGCATGCATGGGATAGGTATAAGGCTATCCTAGATATAAGATAAGGCCAGGGACTAATGAAAGTATTACTATACTGAGAGGGTAGTGGATGTATGGAATAGTCTTCCAGTAGAAGTGGTAGAGGTTAATACAGTGAAGGAGTTTAAGCATGCATGGGATAGGTATAAGGCTATCCTAGATATACGATAAGGCCAGGGACTAATGAAAGTATTACATTACTGAGAGGGTAGTGGATGCATGGAATAGTCTTCCAGTAGAAGTGGTAGAGGTTAATACAGTGAAGGAGTTTAAGCATGCATGGGATAGGTATAAGGCTGTCCTAGATATAAGATAAGGCCAGGGACTAATGAAAGTATTACATTACTGAGAGGGTAGTGGATGCATGGAATAGTCTTCCAGTAGAAGTGGTAGAGGTTAATACAGTGAAGGAGTTTAAGCATGCATGGGATAGGTATAAGGCTATCCTAGATATAAGATAAGGCCAGGCACTAACTTCTGGTCTTACAAGATGCTTTTATTTATATCACATTTCTGTTTTCTCTGTTCCTGAAAAAAAAAAATAGAGCAACATCTTGTTTGTGGTCTTCATCCTGTCCATGTTTTAAACAGAGTCAGAGCAGTAGGTGGGCCTACTCATATGCTCAATACTTACACTTTCTCTTGCATTCAGCTCGTATTCTAGCCAGTTTGGGTGACGCTGCCCTAAGGATACAGACTGTCTGAGGACTTCTTTCACTCTTTTTGCCTCTGTTCAGTCGCTCATTATGTTGGATTTTATTGGACGGAAAAAATGTATTTTAATCTGCTATAATTTGAGCCTCGTGGACAGTTACGGGAATGTGGCAGAGATTTATCCAAATGTAACACTGCAGATAATAATTAACACAGCGGCTTGGAGTTATGTCAGCAGCGAGTCACACTTCACGCCCAGTGAATAGAGACTATTAGGGTGAAATAAAAACCCCAAATCCAAGACTGGGGCAGACAGATGGCACCTCGTTATCATGTGAGGAATATACAGGCGATAGAAAGGACGATGCAATATATTAGTTTTATACTGATAGGCTTTAGTCATGAAAGAATTGCAAGGAATTGACAAGGGAATTTCAAATTTAAGACCAAAGTATTTTAATTTTCAGCATAGCTGAACGGAAGTATCGTTTGAACTTGGCTACTTTGGTCTTAAATATGAATTTCCATAAAATTCCCTGCAGTCAGGGCCGTCTTTAACGCGGGGCAAACGGGGCAGATGCCCTGGGCCCTTTTACTCCTGGGGGGCCCCAAGGCAGCTGTCCCGTGGGCCCCCAGTCCTGCTTGCCGCGTTCACAGCACATTGTGCTTGTGAACGCTTTTTTCCGGCAAGCCGCATCCGATGGATGCGACGGCCGAAAAAAAACAAAAAAAAACGGACGCCGGATGTGACGTCGCGTCACATCCGGTGACTGTTTCCCTCCTCCGTGCAGGAGGGAAGACTGCACGGAGGAGACATCCGGCGGGGGACACGGAGCCGCTTCATGTAAGTACTAGGGAACGGGGGGGGGGGGGGGGGGGCTGGCTGGCACTATATTACTGGGCTCTGACTGGCACAATATTCCTGGGCATCTGACTGGCATAATATTACTGGGCTCTGACTGGCACAATATTACTGGGCTCTGACTGGCACAATATTACTGGGCTCTGACTGGCACAATATTACTGGGTTCTGGCTGGCACTATATTCCTGGGCATCTGACTGGCATAATATTACTGGGCTCTGACTGGCACAATATTACTGGGCTCTGACTGGCACAATATTACTGGGCTCTGACTGGCACAATATTACTGGGCTCTGACTGGCACAATATTACTGGGCTCTGACTGGCATAATATTACTGGGCTCTGACTGGCACAATATTACTGGGCTCTGACTGGCATAATATTACTGGGCTCTGACTGGCACAATATTACTGGGCTCTGACTGGCATAATATTACTGGGCTCTGACTGGCACAATATTACTGGTATCTGACTAGCACAATATTACTGGGCTCTGACTGGCACAATATTACTGGTATCTGACTGGCACAATATTACTGGGCTCTGACTGGCACAATATTACTGGTATCTGACTAGCACAATATTACTGGTATCTGACTAGCACAATATTACTGGGCTCTGACTGGCACAATATTACTGGTATCTGGCTGGCATAATATTACTGGGCTCTGACTGGCATAATATTACTGGGCTCTGACTGGCACAATATTACTGGGCTCTGACTGGCACAATGTTACTGGGCTCTGACTGGCACAATATTACTAGCCTCTGACTGGCACAATATTACTGGGCTCTGACTGGCATAATATTACTGGGCTCTGGCTGGCACTATATTACTGGGCTCTGACTGGCACAATATTACTGGCATCTGACTGGTACAATATTACTAGGCTCTGACTGGCACAATATTACTGGGCTCTGACTGGCACAATATTACTAGGCTCTGACTGGCACAATATTACTGGGCTCTGACTGGCATAATATTACTGGGCTCTGGCTGGCACTATATTACTGGGCTCTGACTGGCACAATGTTACTGGGCTCTGACTGGCACAATATTACTAGGCTCTGACTGGCACAATATTACTGGGCTCTGACTGGCATAATATTACTGGGCTCTGACTGGCACAATGTTACTGGGCTCTGACTGGCACAATATTACTAGGCTCTGACTGGCACAATATTACTGGGCTCTGACTGGCACAATGTTACTAGGCTCTGGCTGGCACTATATTACTGGGCTCTGACTGGCACAATATTACTGGGCTCTGACTGGCATAATATTACTGGGCTCTGGCTGGCACTATATTACTGGGCTCTGACTGGCACAATATTACTGGGCTCTGACTGGCACAATATTACTAGGCTCTGACTGGCACAATATTACTGGGCTCTGACTGGCATAATATTACTGGGCTCTGACTGGCACAATGTTACTGGGCTCTGACTGGCACAATATTACTAGGCTCTGACTGGCACAATATTACTGGGCTCTGACTGGCACAATGTTAATAGGCTCTGGCTGGCACTATATTACTGGGCTCTGACTGGCACAATATTACTGGGCTCTGACTGGCACAATATTACTGGGCTCTGACTGGCACAATGTTACTGGGCTCTGACTGGCACAATATTACTAGGCTCTGACTGGCACAATATTACTGGGCTCTGACTGGCATAATATTACTGGGCTCTAACTGGCACAATATTACTAGGCTCTGGCTGGCACTATATTACTGGGCTCTGACTGGCACAATATTACAGGCATCTGGCTGGCACTATATTACTGGGCTCTTACTGGCACAATATTCCTGGGCTCTGACTGGCATAATATTACAGGGATCTGGCTGGCACTATGTTACTGGGCATATGGCTGGCACAATATTACTGGGCTCTGACTGGCATAATATTACAGGCATCTGGCTGGCACTATATTACTGGGCATCTGGCTGGCATAAAATTACAGGCATCTGGCTGGCACTATATTACTGGGCTCTGACTGGCACTATATTACTGGGCTCTGACTGGCACAATATTACAGGCATCAGGCTGGCACTATATTACTGGGCTCTGACTGGCACAATATTACAGGCATCTGGCTGGCACTATGTTACTGGGCATCTGGCTGGCACAATATTACTGGGCATCTTGCTGGCACAATATTACTGGGCATCTGGCTGGCACAATATTACTGGGCTCTTTCTGGCACAATATTACTGGGCATCTGGCTGGCACAATATTACTGGGCATCTGGCTGGCACAATATTACTGGGCTCTGACTGACACACTATTACAGGCATCTGACTGGCATAATATTACAGGCATCTGACTGGCACAATATTCCTGGGCTCTGACCGCACAATATTCCTGGTATCTGACTGGCACAATATTACTGGTATCTGACTGGCACATTATTACTGGGCTCTGACTGGCCCAATATTGCAGGCATCTGAATGGCCCAATATTGCAGGCATCTGACTGGCACAATATTGCAGGCATCTGACTGGCACATTATTACTGGGTTCTGAATGGCACAATATTGCAGGCATCTGACTGGCACAATATTACAGGCATCTGACTGGCACAATATTAATGGGGTCTGAATTTCACAATATTCCTGGTATCTGACTGGCACAATATTACTGGGCTCTGACTGGCACAATATTCCTGGGCTCTGACTGGCACAATATTCCTGGGCTCTGACTGGCACAATATTCCTGGGCTCTGAATGGCACAATATTACTGGGCTCTGACTGGCACAATATTACAGGCATCTGGCTGGCACTATGTTACTGGGCATATGGCTGGCACAATATTACTGGGCTCTGACTGGCATAATATTACAGGCATCTGGCTGGCACTATATTACTGGGCATCTGGCTGGCATAATATTACAGGCATCTGGCTGGCACTATATTACTGGGCTCTGACTGGCATAATATTACAGGCATCTGGCTGGCACTATATTACTGGGCTCTGACTGGCATAATATTACAGGCACCTTGCTGGCACTATATTACTGGGCTCTGACTGGCACAATATTACAGGCATCTGGCTGGCACTATGTTACTGGGCATCTGGCTGGCCAATATTACTGGGCATCTGGCTGGCACAATATTACTGGGCATCTGGCTGGCACAATATTACTGGGCTCTTTCTGGCACAATATTACTGGGCATCTTGCTGGCACTATATTACTGGGCTCTGACTGGCACTATATTACTGGGCTCTGACTGGCACAATATTACAGGCATCTGGCTAGCACTATATTACTGGGCTCTGACTGGCACAATATTACAGGCATCTGGCTGGCACTATATTACTGGGCATCTGGCTGGCATAAAATTACAGGCATCTGGCTGGCACTATATTACTGGGCTCTGACTGGCACTATATTACTGGGCTCTGACTGGCACAATATTACAGGCATCTGGCTGGCACTATATTACTGGGCTCTGACTGGCACAATATTACAGGCATCTGGCTGGCACTATGTTACTGGGCATCTGGCTGGCACAATATTACTGGGTATCTGGCTGGCACAATAT
This sequence comes from Pelodytes ibericus, assembly GCA_036172795.1. NCBI lineage: Eukaryota > Metazoa > Chordata > Amphibia > Anura > Pelodytidae > Pelodytes > Pelodytes ibericus. The sequence goes on along the minus strand of CM069863.1, from coordinate 4,034,640 downwards.
TACTGGGCATCTGGCTGGCACAATATTACTGGGTTCTTTCTGGCACAATATTACTGGGCATCTGGCTGGCACAATATTACTGGGCTTCTGGATGGCACAATATTACTGGGCATCTGGCTGGCACAATATTACTGGGCTCTGACTGACACACTATTACAGGCATCTGACTGGCATAATATTACAGGCATCTGACTGGCACAATATTCCTGGGCTCTGACAGCACAATATTCCTGGTATCTGACTGGCACAATATTACTGGTATCTGACTGGCACATTATTACTGGGCTCTGACTGGCCCAATATTGCAGGCATCTGAATGGCCCAATATTGCAGGCATCTGACTGGCACAATATTGCAGGCATCTGACTGGCACATTATTACTGGGTTCTGAATGGCACAATATTGCAGGCATCTGACTGGCACAATATTACAGGCATCTGACTGGCACAATATTAATGGGGTCTGAATTTCACAATATTCCTGGTATCTGACTGGCACAATATTCCTGGGCTCTGACTGGCACAATATTCCTGGGCTCTGACTGGCACAATATTCCTGGGCTCTGACTGGCACAATATTCCTGGGCTCTGAATGGCACAATATTACTGGGCTCTGACTGTCACAATATTACAGGCATCTGGCTGGCACTATGTTACTGGGCATATGGCTGGCACAATATTACTGGGCTCTGACTGGCATAATATTACAGGCATCTGGCTGGCACTATATTACTGGGCATCTGGCTGGCATAATATTACAGGCATCTGGCTGGCACTATATTACTGGGCTCTGACTGGCATAATATTACAGGCATCTGGCTGGCACTATATTACTGGGCTCTGACTGGCATAATATTACAGGCACCTTGCTGGCACTATATTACTGGGCTCTGACTGGCACAATATTACAGGCATCTGGCTGGCACTATGTTACTGGGCATCTGGCTGGCACAATATTACTGGGCATCTGGCTGGCACAATATTACTGGGCATCTGGCTGGCACAATATTACTGGGCTCTTTCTGGCACAATATTACTGGGCATCTTGCTGGCACAATATTACTGGGCTTCTGGCTGGCACAATATTACTGGGCATCTGGCTGGCACAATATTACTGGGATCTGACTGGCACACTATTACAGGCATCTGACTGGCATAATATTACAGGCATCTGACAGCACAATATTCCTGGTATCTGACTGGCACAATATTACTGGTATCCGACTGGCACATTATTACTGGGCTCTGACTGGCCCAATATGGCAGGCATCTGAATGGCCAAATATTGCAGGCATCTGACTGGCACAATATTGCAGGCATCTGACTGGCACATTATTACTGGGTTCTGAATGGCACAATATTGCAGGCATCTGACTGGCACAATATTACAGGCATCTGACTGGCACAATATTAATGGGGTCTGAATTTCACAATATTACTGGGCTCTGACTGGCACAATATTCCTGGGCTCTGACTGGCACAATATTCCTGGGCTCTGAATGGCACAATATTACTGGGCTCTGACTGGCACAATATTACTGGGCTCTGACTGGCACAATATTACTGGGCTCTGACTGGCACAATATTACTGGCATCTGAAAGTCACAATATTACTGGCATCTGAATGGCACAACAATTATGGCATATGTGTGTGTGTGGGGGGGGGGGGGTAACATTGCTATGGATGGCTCGATTGCATGCAGGGGAGGGGTCCAATAACTATTAAATACGGCCCTGCCTGCAGTTCTCTCTTTCATCCTAAGTTCGTAAACCCACAGTCACTATAAAAGCCAGTCAGCAGGGAACCAAGAGGCCGGATAGAATCAGTCCATGGACTGAATGGGGGAGAAGATCAGAAAGGATCCAGTCAGGGAAGCAAGCAATGCTGCCTGCATGTCATATCATAGCTGCCCCCTGTGGCTATTTATGAAACTGCATGTAAACAGTACTGTTGGTTAAACCTTTTCAGCTTGTATATGATACCATAGAAACATAGAATGTGTCGGCAGATAAGAACCATTCGGTCCATCTAGTCTGCCCAATTTTTTTTGAGTCCCTTATTAGTCCCCCGTTCCCGGTCTTATAGCTAGGATAGCCTTGTGTCTATCCCACGCATGCTTAAAATCCTTGAATGTGTTTACCTCTACCACTTCTACTGGCAGGCTATTCCATACATCCACTACCCTCTCAGTAAAGTAATACTTTCATTAGTCCCTGGCCTTATCTTATATCTAGGATAGCCTTATACCTATCCCATGCATGCTTAAACTCGTTCACTGTATTAACCTCTACCACTTCTACTGGAAGACTATTCCATACATCCACTACCCTCTCAGTAATGTAATACTTTCATTAGTCCCTGGCCTTATCTTATATCTAGGATAGCCTTATACCTATCCCATGCATGCTTAAACTCCTTCACTGTATTAACCTCTACCACTTCTACTGGAAGACTATTCCATACATCCACTACCCTCTCAGTAATGTAATACTTTCATTAGTCCCTGGCCTTATCTTATATCTAGGATAGCCTTATACCTATCCCATGCATGCTTAAACTCCTTCACTGTATTAACCTCTACCACTTCTACTGGAAGACTATTCCATGCATCCACTACCCTCTCAGTAAAGTAATACTTCCTGATATTACTTTTAAATCGTTGCCCCTCTAATTTCAGACTATGTCCTCTAGTTGTGGTAGTTTTTCTTCATATAAATATCCTCTCTTCCGTTACTGTGTTGATTCCCTTTATGTATATAAATGTTTCTATCATATCCCCCCTGTTACGTCTTTCCTCCAAGCTATACATGTTAACTTACCCTGGTATGTTATAGGTTCATTCTGTGGGATTTGGAGCATCATTGGGGGTGTGAATGACCACATTGGAGGCCACTCTACCCCATACCGAGGATTGAACTGGGGGGGGGGGGGGGGTTGATGTTCCAGAGGCCACAGGCTAAGTTTTCTAATCCTAACCTGTTATAACATTTAGGGGGACGCTCTGTGTTATCTCACTTGTATTTCCTATACTGGTAAAAAAAAAAAAAAAAAATTTAATCAAATTCATTATGGGTTTTATTCATGAAAGAGGAGCTTGCAGGGAGTTGACAAGGGAACTGCAGCATTAAGGCCCAAGTTTGAATAATAGCGGGTAAGGAAAACGTTCTCCGACTCAGCTACTTTCGACTTAAGTTTACAATACCCGTCTCAGTTCCTTGCCATTCCCTCTTGGATCATGAATGAAGCCCTGCATGCGATACGTTAAATGCAGTTCCTTTATTTTGGGGGACGCCAGATCCCCGATCACTTCCACACACACAGGTTGTAAGACGGGTTCTGTGGAATAAAATTCTCTCTTTAGACAGTTGGCTTCGTGAGTGTAAACTCTCCTGGAAGCATCTCGGAGGAAAGGGCGACGCTTCTTCAAGGCAAGAAGCAAATGTGATTTAATTTACAGATAGTGTTGATATCTAAACAGATTAGAGAGAAAAAAACAGGAATATGCTGAAGAGGAGGACGAGATAAATGCATTCATTAAGATATACTGTAGTTGGCATGGCTTAATCCAATATTTCCTGTAAACTTAATTAGCTAGGAGCCAATAAAATCCTACACCACATGCAGGAGGCATAATTATCATACACTTGCATAGTTTAGAATTATTTATTATTTATAACAGACGTAAAAAGGAAACTTTTTTTTTTTTCCATTTAGATTCCGGGGGGGGGGGGGTGGGGGTGGGGGGGGAGCAAGAGTTTGGAAATCCCCATCAGGATGTTAATTAAAGTGTTTGACAGAGAGAAACAAAGGATTGGGAGCCTCGCCAAGAATGGATAAAATCCCTATAGGATGTAACCTACTTGGGATGGAGGGGGGTCCCATAGGGGCAGTCCATATCCAAAATGCCTGGTGTATGGGAGTGTATATAGTGACTTTGTTACATAGATAGCTAGGTCCTACCATTCCCCACACCACCGAGACAGTAATATTGTCATCACACAGGGAAATAAAATGCTTGACTCCAGTCGGACTAACCCTGGTCAGTATGATGCCTATAATAACCCGGGTCCATGACTGTTCTTCCCTGCTTTCCTCACAGCCCTTTAATTGCAGCCTGTACTGAACTGTCAGCGGTGATGGGTTACCCTAACCCCGAATACTAACCCTAAAACTAACCCCTAACCCAAATACTAACCCTAAAACTAACCCCTAAACCTAATACTAACTCCTAACCCAAATACTAACTCCTATCCCAAATACTAACCCTAGAACTAACCCCTAACACAAATACTAACCCTAAAACTAATCCCTAACCCAAATACTAACCCTAAAACTAACCCCTAAACTTAAAACTAACTCCTAACCCAAATACTAACTCCTATCCCAAATACTAACCCTAAAACTAACCCCTAACCCACATACTAACCCTAAAACTAACCCCTAATCCAAATACTAACCCTAAAACTAACCCCTAAAGCTAATACTAGGCCAAGAATCTAACCTGCAGCCCTGCCAGGAATCTAACCTGCAACCCTGCCATGAATCTAAACTGCTACCAGCCCAGAAATCTACCCTGCAACCCTGCCAGGAATCTAACCTGCAGCCCTGTCAGGAATCTAGCCTCCAACCCTGCCAGGAATCTAATCTGCAACCAGGCCAGGAATCTACCCTGCAACCAGGCCAGGAATCGACCCTGCCGCCCTGCCAGGAATCTAACCTGCAAGCCTGACTGTTAAATGAATTCTACATAATTAGTCCACTCTCAAACCTTCGCTGGTATTACACATAAATAAAATGTTCTTCCATCTGTCTTGAGGACATAATGAGGCAATCAGTGAAATCCTGAATGTTATATTTTCTTATACATATTTTATGGCATCTACACAGATCCTCATCCCCTTCCATCCCATCGGAGACTCACTCTCCTTTCAGAAGAAATGCATGCTGCTTATCCAGCAACGTTTTACTCCAACATTTATTATGTATTCATTGAAAAGATTACCTCCGATTATGGAGCTGTGTTTAATTAGATTTCGTAGAACTTGTTGAATTCGAAGCCTTGTTTGGATCATTTTCTGCTGTAACACTTCACATGTGTCAGTGTGTTTATAAGTGTGAGGAGCTCTTTCCATTTAGATTTTTTATTGACTCCATTCCTGTTATTTTCTCTTGTTTAAAGATCCTTCCCCGGGTTTGAAGACAGAAAAGAGCACAGGGAATATAATAAAATAACGGTTTGTGGAGTCACCACGTACAAAATCAAAGTAATAGTTCTATTCTTGCAAATAATGTTTTAGTGTTTGTTACTCAGAATTTGGAAAAAAAGAAAAGTAATTCCATAATTCCACAGTAATAATAATAATAATAAAGAACTGTTAAAGGGGCTGTATTATCTGAATTCTGTATTTACTGCGCAGGTAGAGCATAAAAAATGATTGAAAATGATCTATACATTGTATTAGCAAAACTGCAAACAAATGCTTATATTAGGAGAAAAATGTGTTATAAAATGTGTCCGTGGAGTCTATTGATTATGACATCATCTGTGGCACAGTATGCAAATTACACAGTTCCCACTGAAAAGCAGTTCATTTGCATACCGTGCCACAGGTGATGTCATAAGCATGAGATTCCACGGACACATTTGAAACACATTTTTTTCTCCTAATTTAGACATTTGCTTGCAGTTTTGCTAACACAATGTATAGATCATTTTCAATCATTTGAAATGTTCTACCTGCGCAGTAAAAACAACATTCAGGTGATCCCGTCCCTTTAACAGTTCTTTCTGTACTGGGTTTGCTGAGATGCCGAACACAGAATCCAATCAGCCGAATTATCCCTGATGAACACAGCCAGCCAGAAACAAAGAAAAAAAAATGCACAGACACGACTTGGGGAAAAAAACGTTCGCGCCATATGTGCGGTGATTAGCTAGCAAACCGCAGAGACCTCCATAAAAATATATTTATTACTTTGTAAACAAATCAGAACGAAAAACTCTCATTAATTTTACTTGCAAGACAATGAGACAATGATCAGTCACTGGTACGAAACACACGTATGTTCAACATTAACGCGCTTCTCCCCTCGCTGTGCAGGATTTAACCCTTGGCGTGTCTGTGTATAGCACTGTGCAGAAAACTCAGTTATACAATGAATTAAGTTAGGCCAGGAAGCAGCTTTCTAAGTCATTCTATAACAATGAGGCGTTTGCCTGGATTCGGTTGTTTAGCCAGAGGTGCCTTAGCCCCTCGAAATACACACTTTTTTTGTAAAATCCCATCCCGCCAGAAGGAGCCTTGCTCCCTGTGGACCAAAGCCCCAAATGTTGTCTTTTCTGCTCCTATCCTCAATCACAGAATTAGCGGAAGCCAAGGACACATAGGTAGAGACCCAATCAGTGTCCCTGCCGAAACCCAGACAGACCAATGAGGCCACTAAGTGTGGCGGTCAACATGCTGACATACGTGTCTGACATCGTGGAAAAGACAGATGGTGCCAAAATATGATGTCATTCTTCAGATAGAGGCTACCTCTGCTTTGAAAGCGGCTGGACAATCTGCCAATCCAACTGCAGTACCCACAAATCAGTGGGGGTTGGTCGCTTTATGTCTGGCCACCGGGTTGGTTGACTATGTCTTGGTAAGGTTGTGGGTTTTCTGACTCCTTTCCCCATGTTTGTACAGAATTAGACAGCATTATGATGTATTCGGGGTGAACTTATAAATAAATCTGCAGCTAGGTTGGTCCAGATTCAATCACTGCATCTTCATATTTACCAACCTCCTTTAAACCCTAATACTAACCTTAAAAGAAACGCCTAACCCTAAAAAAACCGGACTCCACCCATATTATGGAATTACACTGTGACATACCAGTGGCTCCTCCCCCAAAGAACCTCTCATGACCCATTTTCACATGCACAGAAATACACTGCGCGGCCAAGTAAAACAAAAATGTGTCCCCCACGTGCATGTTCATTGATACGCGTCGCGGGTTTACTCTCATCTCTGCCTCAGAGCTGAGGCAGAGCGGTTCGGGAAAGCTGGCGCATGCCCACCCCACTCATCACAAATGGCAGCTGCCGGTCAGAGGATAGACGGGCAGGTACTGTCAAAACTATCTGCCACTTTATCCTCATACTAGGGGCAGTGATTTTTCACTGGTGTTTCTATAATTAGAAGTGAAAAATAAAAGTTTACTTTCCTTTAACAAAATTCAGTGTGTTCGGTACCTGAGCATTTTTTTTGCTTTTATTTATTACTTGGAGTCATAGCTTAGCGTGTAAAGGTAGAGACAGGCAAGCGGAGAAAAAGTGTGATCAATAAAGACGCTGAACGCCATCTGAATAGCTAAGAGCGGCCTGAAAAGGTTTTTTTTTATGTAATGTAAAAATAGTGACGGCTAAAAAAAACATGTTTTATGGGATGTTTTTAAGCAGTTTAATTAGCTGGCATCTATTCTGTCAGCTCTCCGGAAAGACCAAGTTTTTTTAATTTTTTTATACAAATGTGTTACCGCCAATGCACGTCAACAAAGACAAGATAAGAAACTTTAATTGCAATAAAGTTATTTGGCAGCAGATGCAGTCAGGATTCGCAGCCCCCATGGTAATATATAGCACTGAGCACCACATGCTGCGGATTATACATCAAACATCTTTACTTCTCACTTTCCAATTAGTGAGGATTTTTATTATTTAAAGGGCCAATGTGTAAAGTAAACAAAAAAAAAAAACAGATCTGTCTAAACGTTTTTTAACGTTTTATAAAATGAGCAAGAAATTAGCTTTACCAGGTAGACTGGAGGTCAATCTTGGTCACACACACAGTCGCGGAACATCATGTGATGTTGCACGGCCACGCCCTCCCCTTTGTTGGCTCCGCCCAGGCGCTTCCAGAGGGTTGACGAGCACAGATGGCTATGTGCAAATATGCAGGAAACACAGTGCTGGTTGAGAAAATAGACTATTTATTCTACTTTTATGATTTAGTGTAAAACACTAAATTACTTCTTGAAAAACAGACCGAAATTAAAATAGATGTGTACACCTCCCCCCGCCCCATCGCCCACAACTTGCTAGGTACGCGCAATTAATCAATCCGGCTTGTACTGCATATAATGCGCGGACGCCATATGCTAAGGAATAAAACCGCGCTTTGCATGACTTTCTAGAAATCCCATTAACCTCCTATTGTGTAAAGGCCCGATGAAGATTATTTAAAAAGTGCGCCCCTTTTGGGCCACGGAGGCCCGAGTTGAAAAGGGTTAATTTAACCAAATTTGCAAGTAGGCGTTCTCCAGCTGTCGGGAAGACAGCGGCAGGAAAGATTTAATTGTTCGAAACATCTGCAGTGTGATTCTGTGTCTATCGTCAAACAATTGACCCGGGGAAAGAACGTTACAGCGAGGCTCATCAGCCTTCCTGCGCGCTAAGGCAATTTGCCGACAAACGACAATTAAAAAACATTAAAAAGTAATTAAATCTATGGATAAAAGAGCTGAAAGAGAAAGCAGGTCAGAGTGTTTTGAAAGCAGTATGACTCATTTAAAAACGAGGATTTAAAAGGTTTTTTTTTCTCCCAACGACTTGACATTAAATAAAGGAAAGCGGATAATGTTTGCTGTACGCTGCGCGGTGTTAAAGGAGCGGTATCATGCTAAACACGGCTCATACTGTGAATGCAGAGAATGGAAAAATCATCTATATATTGTGTTGGCAGAATTGCAGCAAATGCAGAAAGTAAGTGTAAAATAGGTGTTACATGTGTCTCCTACTTACATACCTCACGACGTAGATTGCAGATGGATTTGCTCTGGTAGAAGTGGCTAATGGAATATAACGGGGGGGCTGGGAGAGGGGCTGGGAGGGGGAGCGAGGTGAATTTGGAAACATTGAAAAGTTTGCAAAGAAGAATTTCCCCCCCAAAAAATATAGCAGCTATTTAATCAAGAAATGACTTTTTGTGAAAAATTTAATTTATAGCCGGACATAAAAAGTGTAATTTTCGATCCAGACGTGCAGAAGGTTTTATTATATCTGAGTAAGGTTCCAATGAATTATCTTTCTTTCAAGTTACAGTAAGTGATTCTAGCCTTTTAAATTTAATATGGAGATGATATCAGGGAGATAATGGAGAGAGAGGGAGATACTATTAAATATAATAAAAGATTTAACAAAGTGCAAGACGGGAAAGAGATTTTAGACCCTGAAAAAAAAAAAAGATGAGGTCTTGAAACTGGAGGATGAGGAGCCGTGGAAAGTTTAAAAAAATATTCCAGAGGAGTAGGGACTGTGCAGGGGTGAGTGACCTCATTTGGGGCAGACATGTTGTTTAGAATCTTTACTCTGTATAGCTCTATCAGGGGGCGGACATGTTGTTTAGAATCTTTGCTCTGTATAGCTCTATCAGGGGCGGATATGTTTAGAATCTTTGCTCTGAATAGCTCTATCAGGGGGAGGACATGTTGTTTTGAATCTTTGCTCTGTTTAGCTCTATCAGGGGGTGGACATGTTGTTTAGAATCCTTGCTCTGTATAGCTCTATCAGGAGGCGGACATGTTGTTTAGAATCTTTGCTCTGTATAGCTCTATCAGGGGGAAGACATGTTGTTTAGAATCTTTGCTCTGTATACCTCTATCAGGGGCAGACATGTTGTTTAGAATCTTTGCTCTGTATAGCTCTATCAGGGGGAAGACATGTTGTTTAGAATCTTTGCTCTGTATAGCTCTATCAGGGGGTGGACATGTTGTTTAGAATCTTAGGACAGTTCTTCATACACCTTGGTTCAGATGAAGGAAGATCTGACCCAAGATTCTAAACATCATGTCTGCCCCCTGTTAGAGCTATTTGGACCAACGCAAGCTCAATAACGTCCATTATTTGTATTGTTTCAGTAATACATTTCTATGCAAACTATCTGCAGTTAATGCCATTTTTGAGTTAAACATAACTTCATTTTTTTCTAAAGTTGCTCTTTAAGAATTAGGTAAATACAACTTCAGATGAGCAACATGACATATTACACCATGTACATAGGGTGTACTTTCTTTTTCTCATGCTTGAATCCTTCTAATTCCAGCCGTGTAGCAAATGTATAGGTAAAATAAGGAGTATATCCTATACAGACATTGTCATGTTATCCACCGAAAAAAAATCAGTGTAATAAAAATTTAGATGAACTTTGGATAAAACATGTGACCTGTGTGCGATATTTGCCACCTGACTCTATAAGCTTAATGTGCAGTTCAAGACTTTATTCCTACGAGAAAAAAAAGTATATATACTTCTCTTTTTCACTTTAAAATATAACAAAATGTCTCCCTACCTTCTGACCTGGTTATTGTTATCTATAACATTCCATTTTCTTTTGTCTCTGATGGTACATTAGAAGATTTGAGATACTGCACAATGTGTGTGTTTGTTTTTTTATTTTTTATTATTATTATTTTGTTTTCCCTTTGCCGGTGGTCTAAGAGCTTATCCGCAGAAAATGACATGTTGTTCACATAAAGGTTTCACATAACCTGATTTCGCTGTGAATGGCGAATATGATCCATGACGCACTTTTTGTGTGTGTGTGGGGGGGGGGGGTGTTATCAGGGGCTGTTAGCTTTTCTGCTATAACATTATCACCGTATTAGAGGTGTCAGCTGGAGCTGTTTCATGTCATCTTAAGAGAAATCACTAACTTTGTGTTTATGGCGCCCTCTCTTCCTGAAAGAGAAACGCAACGACGGTCGAAAAAATCTGAACAAATCGATCAGGCTTTTCCTCTAAGTCTACAAATCCTTGGCTGGTCATCGCCGTGTTTTCAGTGTTAGGTGTATTGCGAAAGCCGGGGGAACGTTTTATTAATTTCCAAAACATCTGCGAGCGAAGACAGAGCAGCTTTCGGATATATAATATCTTTCCTTGTAGACTGAAAAATCAGAACCGCAGGGACCGGTGACCATTCTGTAATAACCAAAGTATTTGTTTCGCTCTTATAGATCTGTAGAATTAAACGAATGATTGTTGCAGCCTTAATAATAAAAAAATGCTACAAAAAAGGGGGCAAAAAAGGTGGACCCCCCCCCCCCCCCCCCCATGTAGGTGTCGACTTATTGCAGGCAATTTTAGAACGAAAGTAGTCGAGTAAGAAAGAATTCCCTCTTTCAGGAATTAAGCCCAAGGTGTCAAACCAGGGAGGCTACATTCAGATATTATTTGGTTTTCAAGGACATCTTGTAGATTCTACTTTGGTTCCACACCCAGGGAATGTTACTTTTACACAATTCAGTGGAACCTTGAATTACCTTGAAAGGATGAAGGACAGAGTTGACCCTTCCAGGAGTTAAACCTGCAACCCCTAAGGGTTGAACAGATTCTAGCACTAGCCCCCTGAGCTGTCTCACTAGCCATGTCACCCCTGGCTCTGCCTTTGGGATTAGGAGGGGTCTCACACAGAAGTTGGGAGTCAGTACGCTTGGACAGTATCATCCAGAAGGAGGTGAAAAACACATCCCATTTCTAAAGAAGCCTCCAAGTTTGCGTCAGAGCGCCGACATTTCAAAGCTGACGCATTTTCGTGTTTTCTACAGTGTTCTAAGCCAATCAGAATCCAGCTAGAATGACAATAAGGTAATGGCAGCACCCTGTCTATTATTATTATGTTTATATTATATATATATATATATATTATATTTTCATTTAAAATGAAAATAGAAGTCTCATAACACTTTTATATATTTTAACTTTTATATAATACAAAGAATGCACAATATCCATCAGATGTGCACCCACGCGGACACCCTTTTTACTGCATCGTTACTAGAAGTAACTGGGTCTTATAAACTTGACACCAAGAGAAATACTTTCCAGCTAAATGGAGCTGATTTGGGATGGAGCAGGGGGCTCGGGTACAGATATATATTTTCTAATTCAAAAATCAGTTGTGAGCAGAGCGAAGATAAATTGGACTTTTGATAAACTGCTGAGAGCCATGTTTGCAAATTTCCCTGAGAATTTGCCTGTCTTTCCCCGTACTTTTCTCTAGCTCTCCCCCTCGCTGGTGCAGCTTCCCCAAGTTGTTTTCTTTTTCCTGCAAAACACGGAGGGGATTTATTTGTTTTCTTCAGAGGTAGCAGAGACTCATGCCTTGAAATTTATTGTGTTCTACGTATATCAAACGCAGCAGTTTGTTAGTTTGTTGTAACTCAAAGAACATTGGAGCATTTTCTACTTATTTTTTTTTTTTTTGATTTTTTGATTTCTGGTTTAATTCAGGTCTGGAAGGTAGTATATTTTCATACAGTTTGTTAAGCATCCCTGACATCTCTGGGAGATAAAAGGTGAGCTGCAAATTCTGTCTCGTCTGACAATAATACGGGAATGTTACTTTAACTCCTGCTACGTTATACCCACCTATTAGTATGGCTTCTATATTACATATGTACAACATTTACATTTACCCAATCAGCCGAGATACTGCAGAAATGAAACTGTAGCAAAAATTGTACTTATAATTAATTGAAGGATTGCGTCAAGTGTAGACATTTTAAATAGAAACGATTTCATTAAAGAATATAAATAAAGTACTGTATTGAGCCCTCTTTGATTCATATAGCAGTGGGCAGACATGGTGTTTAGAATCTTTGCTCTGTATAGCTCTATCAGGGGGCGGACATGTTGTTTAGAATCTTTGCTCTGTATAGCTCTATCAGGGGGCGGACATGTTGTTTAGAATCTTTGCTCTGGATAGCTCTATCAGGGGGCAGACATGGTGTTTAGAATCTTTGCTCTGTATAGCTCTATCAGGGGGAGGACATGTTGTTTAGAATCTTTGCTCTGTATAGCTCTATCAGGGGGCGGACATGTTGTTTAGAATCTTTGCTCTGGATAGCTCTATCAGGGGGCAGACATGGTGTTTAGAATCTTTGCTCTGTATAGCTCTATCAGGGGGAGGACATGTTGTTTAGAATCTTTGCTCTGTATAGCTCTATCAGGGGACGGACATGTTGTTTAGAATCTTTGCTCTGTATAGCTCTATCAGGGGGCAGACATGTTGTTTAGAATCTTTGCTCTGTATAGCTCTATCAGGGGGCGGACATGTTGTTTAGAATCTTTGCTCTGTATAGCTCTATCAGGGGGTGGACATGTTGTTTAGAATATTTTCTCTGTATAGCTCTATCAGGGGGTGGACATGTTGTTTAGAATCTTTGCTCTGTATAGCTCTATCAGGGGACGGACATGTTGTTTAGAATCTTTGCTCTGTATAGCTCTATCAGGGGACGGACATGTTGTTTAGAATCTTTGCTCTGTACAGCTCTATCAGGGGGCGGAGATGTTGTTTAGAATCTTTGCTCTGTATAGCTCTATCAGGGGGCAGACATGTTGTTGAGATCTTTGCTCTGTATAGCTCTATCAGGGGGCGGACATGTTGTTGAGATCTTTGCTCTGTATAGCTCTATCAGGGGCGGACATGTTGTTTAGAATATTTGCTCTGTATAGCTCTATCAGGAGGCGGACATGTTGTTTAGAATCTTTGCTCTGTATAGCTCTATCAGGGGGCGGACATGTTGGTTAGAATCTTTGCACTGTATAGCTCTATCAGGGGGCGGACATGTTGTTGAGATCTTTGCTCTGTATAGCTCTATCAGGGGCGGACATGTTGTTAGAATCTTTGCTCTGTATAGCTCTATCAAGGGGCGGACATGTTGTTTAGAATCTTTGCTCTGTATAGCTCTATCAGGGAGCAGGCATGTTGTTTAGAACCTTAAGACAGGTACATTCTTTGTGTTTTTAAATAATTCTGTGTAAACCATCTAAAATCTGACAATTAAAAAAAAGTAAAACAATGTCTCTACAATTGTCCTTCAAAGTCCCCACAATAGTAATAAAACAGGGAGAGTAGTAGAAGGGGAGTCACAAAGACCTACACACTTTAATCCAATTTGGCTTCTGAGTATTCTCTGCCAATCAGAATACACGGAGATGCGCTATGCAGTAATGGTGAGACGAATGTTCCATCTCGTTACAATAACAATACGTTGCGCTGGGACAAACCTGGTAAGTTTCTCCTGCAAGAAAAACAAACTTAATCCATACCTACTTCCAAAATTTGAATCTGCTTTATACATTGCGCGCACTCCGATGATTTGGTGCTACCTGTGTGTGGGCCATGTGAACCAAAGAAAACAAAGAAAAAGTGATTTAATTGAAAAGGCCAAAACATGTCCAGCCCCTTTAATATATATAAATATCTGGAATATTCTCAATGTGTAAAATGTGTGGGTATCCGCAGGATTTGTATGATTCCAGAATTGAAGTTGGATCAGTAAATGTTTAAGTGATGCAGGGTTGTAAGATAATCTTATCCTTTTGTTAATGAATGCCAGCTCAATCAGAATTGCTAATTTTAATCAAAACTGTTGGAGTAGAAAATGGTTTAAACTGTTTGTTTTTGTAGCGGCAGGAGTCGGCGGGGGTCCGACAGGGAAACCAAGGAGCAAAGCAGCAATTTATTACATGGGTTTATGACATGCGGACCCAGGGTCATTAGGAAGGTCTGCGGATTATACAGCAGGCTTACTGCCCATGCGATTTCTCGTTGGCCTGACTTCTTACCCGCTATAATATCTCAAGCTATATTTTATATTCCTTGATGTCACCTCTGCCCTTCTGACCCCTGGAGGATTGGCATCCGCAAGGTCAAGTGCCAGCGTCAGGTAAACTGCCATCGCTACTGCGCATGCAAAAACACCTGCGCATGCGGGGTATGAATTCACCACTGGAGAATGGAATCGTGACCTCTAGATCTTACATCTAAAGATCTTTAAATCTTTGGAGTTCTCCTGATAGGTTGTGTTCCCTCCTGAGAGACAGAGGGTTTAGATGTTAAATGTTCCCTTTTCCTTGATATTTTCAGCATTCATTATTTAACCAGCATGCCAGCTGTCCGCCTGTGTGCAGTCCGCCTGTGTGCAGTCCGCCTGTGTGCAGTCCGTCTGTGTGCAGTCCGCCTGTGTGCAGTCCGCCTGTGTGCAGTCCGCCTGTGTGCAGTCCGCCTGGGGTCCCATCTCTCATGATCAGCTCTAGTTCCTGGCGTGTAGTGTTCTAGAACTGAGACTTGACCTGGGCACAACACGTTACCTACGGTGCATCAATGATGGGACCGGCAGCATTTTGGATAACGCATAGCTAGGGTTAGCAGATCAGTTCGGCAGCAACAGCCCTAAATAATGGACTACATTACCCAAATTAAGGCACACAGACAAGTGTAGATAGATAGATAGATAGATAGATAGATAGACAGACAGACAGATGATAGATAGATAGATAGATGATATATAGGCAGATAGACAGACAGATGATAGATGGATAGATAGATAGATAGATAGACAGACAGACAGACAGACAGACAGACAGACAGACAGACAGATAGATAGATAGATAGATAGACAGACAGACAGACAGTCAAACAGACAGACAGACAGACAGACAGACAGACAGACAGACAGATAGATAGATAGATAGATAGATAGATAGATAGATAGATAGATAGACAGACAGATAGATGATATATAGGCAGATAGACAGACAGATGATAGATAGATAGATAGATAGATAGATAGATAGATAGATAGATAGATAGATAAGCACACAGACGGCAGGTAGATATATAGACAGATGATAGATAGGCAGATAGTTATATAGATAGATAGATAGATAGATAGATAGATAGACAGATGATAGATAGATAGATAGATAGATAGATGATAGATAGGCATATAGATATATAGATAGATAGATAGATAGATAGACAGACAGATGATAGATAGATAGATAGATAGATAGATAGATAGATAGATAGATAGGTAGATAGATAGATAGATAGACAGATGATAGATAGATAGATAGATAGATAGATAGATAGACAGACAGACAGATAGATAGATAGATAGATAGATAGATAGATAGATAGATAGACACAGACAGAGATCATTTTTTATTTCCAATAATAAAACTTTATTGAAACGTCACTTTCATTGGATTAGATCAGGTGCAAACAGGGTATAAAAAGGAGACATTTGAATTTTTCATGTGTTACCAAGAAATATATCGCTGCTTTGAAAAGATGTCAGTTTTATGTACAAACATTAGCAGATATTGATGGATATCATGACAGAAGATAGACATGCTAAGCTTAATTAACTCAGCTAATATCCCCCATATCTCTTTCATGGTCTAAGTATCTGAGGCTTTCTGTGTTATCTCCTCACGTGTTACAGTTACACATTCATTACAAAGAAGTTTCAAACTTCAGTTTTCACTGCTGTTTCTGGGGCATAAAAAGACATTTGTCAGTTTTATTCCTGGATTTGATACATTCAGTGGCGCACTTAACGCAAACGAGGGCCTCTCGCCAATGGAGATGACACCGCAGACGAATCCACCTCTAATTGTCTCGTGACATTATATCCAGATTTATTCGGAATTTCAGAGCTACATAAAAAAAGGAAGAATCTCGTCTGTGCGGTGGTTACAGCCAGGATATTACACTCGGAATCGAGCTCTGAAACAGTGGGAAATAATTATACATTAAACAGAGATGTCGCAAAGGACGAGACTGAAGTGCTCGGCTCAGACACTGGAGAAACGAGCCGGCTTGGGCAAGACAAGGCCACTAACAAACAAAATCTGCGAACTGAACAGTGAACTAAAGGAAGCACTTGCTTTTAGAGATCTTAGTTGAAAAGACTGGGTCTAGCCATTCACACTTTTGGGAGTATTCACTAAATGGTGAGTTGAGGTGAGTAGTAGGTGAGATGAAGTCAATAGCAGGTGAGTTGAAATGAATAGTAGGTGAGTTAGTTATAGTGAATAGTAGGTGAGTTGTAGTGAATAGCAGGGAGATAAAGTGAATAGCAGGTGAGTTGAAGGGAATAGCAGGTGAGTTGAAGTGAATAGCAGGTGATTTGAAGTGAATAGCAGGTGTGTTGAAGTGAATAGCAGGTGATTTGAAGTGAATAGCAGGTGAGTTGAAGGGAATAGCAGGTGAGTTGAAGGGAATAGCAGGTGTGTTGAAGTGAATAGCAGGTGATTTGAAGTGAATAGCAGGTGAGTTGAAGGGAATAGCAGGTGAGTTATAGTGAATAGTAGGTGAGTTGTAGTGAATAGCAGGGAGATAAAGTGAATAGCAGGTGAGTTGAAGGGAATAGCAGGTGAGTTGAAGGGAATAGCAGGTGTGTTGAAGTGAATAGCAGGTGATTTGAAGTGAATAGCAGGTGAGTTGAAGGGAATAGCAGGTGAGTTGAAGTGAATAGCAGGTGAATTGAAGAGAATACCAGGTGAGTTATAGTGAATAGCAGGTGAGTTGTAGTGAATAGCAACTGAGTTGAAAGGAATAGCAGGTGAGTTGAAGTAATTAGCAGGTGAATTGAATTGAATAGCAGGTGAGTTGAAGTGAATAGCAGGTGAGTTGAAGTGAATAGCAGGTGAGTTGAGACGAGATGAACATTTCATCTCACCAATGCATCTATAAATTGTGCAGGAACAAACCCGATGAGTTCAATTAGTGGGAGAACTAACCAGGTTTGTCCCTGCACAATGTATAGATAAATTGTGAGGTGATTTGTTCATCTCACCTCAACTCATCTGCTATTCACTTCAACTCACCTGCTATTCACCTCAACTCATCTGCTATTCACTTCAACTCACCTGCTATTCACCTCAACTCCCCTGCTATTCACTTCAACTCACCTGCTATTCACTTCAACTCACCTGCTATTCACTTCAACTCACCTGCTATTCACCTCAACTCCCCTGCTATTCACTTCAACTCACCTGCTATTCACTTCAACTCATCTGCTACTCATTTCAACTCACCTGTTACTCACTTCAACTCACCTTTTAGTGAACAGTCTCACCTGTGTCCCATACCTACTGTCCCAAAGCTCTGCCTACAATATTTTGCATGTTCCTATCTGACTACATCTTTTATTTGGTGTATAACAAAGTCTGTATCAGTCTCTAAATATTCTCTTTACTTATGAAGTTTGAATGATCCTAGTGAAAATGCTTTGGGGTTTATCAGGCATAATAAGATTATTATTGTTTGTCAGCTGTCAGGTCGACTAAGATGGAAACATATTAAAGGGACTGAGAAATTAGCCAGAGGAGCAGGTGAAAACAAGATGGAGTGAGAGAAGAAACTAGGGGACGGGTACGGGAATATGAATATGCATGGTAGAAGGACCCAAAGGGTTTTCCACCAGCTGTACAGCTGTACATCTGGAATTCTTCAGCTACAGGCAGTGGGTGGAGTTAAGGTAAGATCTATTCACATTAATAGAAACAAAATGGCAGTGGTTGAGAATTGAGAGGGATGGCCGCTACAAGTAACTAGGGGGAGGGGGGAATCAATCAGGACTAGTGTTGAGCGAACCCGAACCGCACTGTTCGTGTTCGTACCAAACATTACGGTTTTTGGACCCCGGAGCCGAACACGGACATTCCACTGTCTGTTCGTGTTGGAGTTCGGGGTTCGGCGATTACATTGTATGTAATGCTATGGGCTTTCTATAAACCGAAATAGAGTCCCCATTCATATGAATAGGTCAACTGACCTCTTTGTGTGAATGGGGACTCTATTTCGGTTTATAGAAAGCCAATAGCATTACATGTATTCCATAAACCGAAAGTCTATAAACCAAAATAGAGTCCCCATTCATACGAATAGGTCAATTGACCTATTCGTATGAATGGGGACACTCTTACTCACATTTTACTTCATTTTGCAGCCCTCTAGCCCTTTCCAGGACTTTTTTAGAGGCATTTTAGTGGCCAAAAGTTCGTGTCCCCATTGACTTCAATGGGGTTCGGGGTCAAGTTCGGGGTCAAGTTCGAGCACGGACCCAGACATTTTTTCGAAGTTCGGCCGAACCTGCTGAACCCGAACATCCAGTTGTCCGCTCAACTTCAATCAGGACCAAAGATTTTGTTAGGGGAAATTGCCCATAACTTGAAGTAAGTAATTTTATTCTTGAGTGAAGTTGGTTCAGAAATTCTAAGTGGTTTTCCATTTAATAGCTATAATTTTGAATCTATTTATTCGGTTCCTCTCCAGGAGTTTGCTTCTTGGTGGAAACTTGTGATTGTTCGAACTTTTATTGGAAAATGTTTGAACTAAACTTTGGAAACACGCAAGGTAACTTCAATCCAAAATTGTATTTGGAAGTCGAGGCTCTGCCAGTAAAGGCACTTGGAACGTTCCTGGCTCATTTGATCGCTTTAGAGTCAAACATGTCTGGAGACAGCTTAGCCAGCGCAGCATCAATTTAAAAAGGAGATATCAGATTTTTAGATAATTCTACACCAATGGGAGTAAACCTGCTTATTAATGTTTTAAAATCAAAACAAAAATTGAAAAGGAAATTGAGAAACTCTGATATCAACTTTTAGAAAAGAAAGAAAAAAAAACTTTGATTTCCAAAGTTTAAAAAAAAACATCACAAGCATGTAACATTATTATTAGAAAGCAATACCATGTCTTAGAATATACCGTTTAGACACTGTGTTTGAAAATAGAAGGGGTGTAGAGATAGGCAAAGCGGAAGAAATGCAGCCTAACTGTGCCAGATGACTTGCAAAAAAAAAAATAAAAAAATTATAAGACAAAAAATCTCTGGTTACCTTGCTGTAGACAATATCTATCATTATCCTACAGAACGCGTTGGCTTTTTTTTTACAGCGCAGGGCATGATTAAGAAATCTGCCACTATATTCACCTTAAAGGCAGGCTAATTGTTCAAAGCAAGGATTAACCAATCACCCTACTGAGTAATTGCCCCAGTGCGGTTCATTAAAATGTCTTCCATTATACACAGCCAGGGTCCTCCAAATCCTACGGTGATACGTGACAGCAAATTCTGCTTCTCAAGCCACGAGAGTTAAAATGTCTTCAGAGCAGTGGAGCGAATCATTGCCAAGTTGAGTGTTTTTTTTTTTTAATTTTCTTTCTTTTCTTTATTGGTTTGTAGAGGGAGAGGAAAGGTCATCTGGCATGTGTGTGTGTGTTTTTTTTGTTTTTTTTTTTAAAAACAACAAAGGTACAAATCTGTGAATTGTATATCATTTTCTATACTGCATTGTAACTTGTATTGTAAGCGTCCGCTGTGTAATTTTAAGATGTGGGTACCTAGCTCGATACTTAGCAGCAGGAGTACTCCCAATTAGCAGATATACCATATAGGCCTTTAGAAATTAGAAGTGGATGTGCTCAGTGCTATTCTGAATATGACTGATTGCATTCCTGTGTGCTAATGTTTCCCAGGGTTCATTCCTGCTCTTTGTCCTTTCTAGCCGGAGACGTATTGTTAAAGTCTGTCAGTATGTTTTAGTGCATAAAAGCATGTTTTTGTATTATATTGATTACCGCTTCTCATTTGCAGCGACCAAAAACCTGTCCAGAGAGACCGGGAGAAAGTTTTGGGAGACTTTTGCGGGTTGTCGTCAAAAAGCTTTTTTCGATGGTCCCAGAAGATTATCTCAGTCCGACGACGGCTGTTGTGTTTTTACTCTGTCTTGGATATTTATTTATTTTTTTCAGTTTTTCTTTCTTTCTTTTTTTTCAGCTAACAGGAAAATGAACTACACGGTTTTTCAATAACTAGAACACCAATTTCCTCTGCCCAAAGGGAAATTTGTCAGAAGAGTGCTCTGCCGTGCTCTGGGAGGATGTTCGTTTTAAAAACTTACATGGGTTTGTATGCTTGCATGTGTCATGCGGCTGTTTGTTAACCCTTACGGGCCAGAAAATGTGCATTTTCAAATTTTTCCTTTTTTTGGGGGGATGTGTGTTTGCTGTCTGCTGTTTATCAAGTCAACTTGGGGCACTCGATGCAAACGATTCAACTGCTATTGGGCCGAATGGTTCTTATCTACCAATAGATTCTAAGGAGATCCATGTCATTTGCATTTCACACAAGGAAGTGAGGTCCCATACCAACCAACTACCCCAAGTCAGATGGGACAGTCCCTATTTGAGGCCATTCTGGGTCCTTTCTCCAGTGCCCTGTTTGTTTATTACGCCAGAAGGGAAATTGTATAAGTGAAAGAGAGCATACCCTTATTTACATGGCCACGCCCAACAGCTTTGTGACCATGCCCCCGCTCATGGGGTCACACCCACATTGGTTTGACCACCTGTATTCATTGACTTTCATCACTTATTCAGGGTTAATGTTTGGTGGGGTATCAATCTTATTGTCCATTGGGGGTCAATATATTATAAATTGCAGCCTGGAGACACGGATCAATTTGTGAAACAAAGTAACAACCCAACACAGTATTAGCCCTTGATATTAACCAGGGTTCCCAAACCAGTAGTCTTGATTCAAGAGTCTTAAAACGTCTCGACGGAGACCCCCCCACCCCACCCCCTGATAGCCTATTATTAACATCCCACTGAATCTGTCCGTCTGTCTTTTCTTTTTTTTTTATCACGAGGCTTCGGTGTGAGACAAATTACGCCTTTTCTATTAGGTTATTAATGTGTCTTCCACATTCCAGGATTCTTTGCTCCAAGCCCTTTCAATGATTAGATTTCTGTCTCAACTCCCCTTCGCAAGCCACCCTGCCAGTCCCTGGTAAAATTGAAGGATGTTCTCCCCACCTCGTTTTACAATAATACCGTGGGATTTAAGTGTTCAATCTACATTTTCCCTTTTTTTTCCCCCTTAATAATTGAAAGGAATATATGAGCAGCAGAAAAAGAGAGAGAGAGAGAATGGAAAAGGAAAAATAAAAACCTCTCACTTTTGCTTCATAAACTTTTCCGTCATTGCGTCGGACCCTTATTCCTTTCCAATATGTAAGTTTAATGGCGTGACCCCTTACAAGAGGCGATCGGCAAATGAAACGGAACACTATGTAGCGGCAGACTGTTACGAGTGTCAGCCACGGTCTGCCCGCCATTCATTTCCTTGCAGCTCATTTCTCCAGGTTGAATACAGCGCAATTTAATGTTCCTATTCCCCCATTCCTGTTCTGCATGATAAATTGTTTTAATAAACATAAACCCGGTAATAATAATGCAATAATAGGCCTTACAGTCACCTTATATCATCGCAGTTAAATTCTCCCATAAGCCAGTGCTGCTCACATTGACAATTACCCAGAAACCAATCTGCAGCTCAGAAAGCACAATGGACATATTTAATATAGTTGGTAAATATGATTAGTGCTGCTGTCGTGTTATTGTAGTTTGGTATTTATATTCTTATGCACTCACCAAATAAATATTAAATAGTAGTCCCTTCCATTCCTATCCAATCAAATCTTTTTCTTCCAGGGCGCCTTTCCCAGGATGTTAATATTTGTGGTATCAATCACTATTATTGCATGCCTCCTTTGTTTCTCATTCTCTCTCCTTTCTCTCTGGCCCAAACAGACGTATGGCCTGTACAGCGCAGAATGATTACAGCCCACCTTGCGACCAGCGAATGTCGTGTGCCTGCTCTTTTATGAAAAATGTTCAAATAATGAATGACTGTTGTTTACCGAAGTAATTTCATGCTACATTTGCATTATTGCCTGGATTTGTTTAGCTTCCGATCTTTTTCATATTCCTGTGTTGAACTTAGAAAAAAAAAAAGGACGAAAGAAAGAAAGGAGGGAAGAAAACCCAGCTTTTATTACGTGTCTTATTACAGAACGCCAGAGGTGCTCCATAAATAAGAATTCTTAAACGGGCCAAGGTCAATTAATCACTGTATTATTATTTTTTATTTTTTTATTTTTCCCCGCAGCTGCATTTATTAAAATAATGCAAATAGGGAATGGCGCTGTTCGGCACTGTGTTTGTATTAACATTTATTTTTTTATAGCATTTGTCAAAAGAGATTTGTTTTCTATTTTTTTTATTTTTTTTACTCCTTATAAGCCCCTGTGAAGCTGATAGCAGTAGGCAGATTCCATACATTTTCCCATTAAGAAGTCAGTCTTGCAGAAAGCAGACACAGAGCCAGCTTTAAATAAACGCCTTGTTTGAAAGATGCTGGGGTACATCAACAGGACAGCGATATGTAATTATTAAAGGACAAGTGTCAGCAAAAAAATAATTCAATTGAAAGACTGGATTAATTGTAGACATTTAAAAGAGAAATGTGTTAATGAAATAATACAAATCAAGAACCCTAATGAGCCCTCTTGGTTCCATATTGCTCTATCAGGGGGCAGAGATGTTGTTTATAATCTTTGCTCTGTATAGCTCTATCAGGGGGCGGACATGTTGTTTATAATCTTTGCTCTGTATAGCTCTATCAGGGGGAGGACATGTTGTTTAGAATCTTTGCTCTGTATAGCTGTATCAGGGGCGGACATGTTTAGAATCTTTGCTCTGTATAGCTGTATCAGGGGGCGGACATGTTGTTTAGAATCTTTGCTCTGTATAGCTCTATCAGGGGGCGGACATGTTGTTTAGAATCTTTGCTCTGTATAGCTCTATCAGGGGGCAGACATGTTGTTTAGAATCTTTGCTCTGTAAAGCTCTATCAGGGGGCGGACATGTTGTTTAGAATCTTTGCTCTGTATAGCTCTATCAGGGGGAGGACATGTTGTTTAGAATCTTTGCTCTGTATTGCTCTATCAGGGGGACGGACATGTTGTTTAGAATTTATGCTCTGTATAGCTCTATCAGGGGAGAGATCTGTGCCACCTTGGATCCAGACCTCCTCTGCTCCTTTTCAACTCAATAAGGTAGATGAGATACCAGTAGCAGAAGTTTAGAAGAAGTATAAGATATCCATGGAAGTGGCAATAACAGTCTCCATGGGGCATAGTAAGCTGCCACAAATCTTGAACAGTTTCAATGTCAGCAGAAGGGGCAGCGCTATGGAATCAGTGTGCCACATACTAATTATTATTTTTACATAGCACTTTCCACCCCCCAAGCCCCCGTGACTCTGTAAATCAACCAAAGGGTCAGTCAAATAATAGAAATGATAATTACCTAGCTTAGTAAAACTCATTAATTGACCTTAAAAGGATGAGATGAGAAGAAATGGGTGCAAGTTCCATAAGAAGAGGACAAAGAATGTTATATAATTTAAATACAATTTAATGTTTATGTGGATAAAACATATATAAAAAATATACAATAATAAAAGATTGTAAAACAGATTGTCTCGCCACGTGCAGACTGATCCAGCTGTGATGTCATTTCCTGCATTCTGGATGGGAGAGCGTTGGAGCGATCCTCCAATTGAATGATCTCTACATTCTCCTTGCCGCTATTACCCAGAGCTAGCGGCATTTAAAGGGGCGGTAGCACGAGTCACCTGGGCCCCCTAGAGTTGTTGGTCCTGTCGCAGTTGCCACCCCTGCGACCATCGTTATGCCCCAGAGTGGATTACCGGTATCAAGGCATTCAAATAATGGTATCAAAAGAATTTACATTATTATAAAAGTAACTCATCTATTGACTACTTTGCTGCACAGTAAGAATCACATTTTTTATTTAATAACTTCAAAATTCGGTTTGAGGTGTGCACTATACAGCATGACCAAAAGGTGAGGTTCTCGACTCCCTCCTGGCGCTGTAAAGGTTAATATGTAGTTGTTTTGTGTAGCTCTTACTGATGGATGGCGTGCTCTCGAAGAGCGCTTTCCAACAAGGGGTTAGTAACGGAGGGGGGGGGGACATTAATCTGGAATATATATACTTAGTGTCTGAAGGGGTAAAGAATTTCATTATTTTTTTAATATGTTCTTGTCCCTTCTGACAGTGGAGAGGTTTGAGGCAGACAGGTTTCTTGCGGAGTATTTATTAGTTTGATTTTTCGGCCTGATGTTTTTATCTGGACCCCAGCTCTCGACGTGAAGATGCCTTGGTCAGTGAGACGGATTTCTGAGCACCCGAGGCTTTCCAATGTCATGACTCGTCGGTGAGCATAAAATACGTTTTTGTGAGTCACTGGGTTTTTTGCCCGATAGCTTTGCACCTTTCTCCTTGCGTGAAGCGTGGCGCTCCATCTTCAAACCTAAAATCCCATCTCTTTCCAACACTGGCCATCGACAAAGCTGAGATACTAATTCAATTTCATGTGTGCTCGGTGCAGAAAGACTTTTTTATATATATATTTGTTTGTTTGTTTGTTTTTTCAACTTAATGGTAAACTTTAAAAAGCAGGTTTTCCAGGTCACAGAACATTTGGGGTGAAAAAAATATAAAATATTTGTCTGGTATTTTAATGATTAACAAACGGATGGTTTTACTATGAACTCTTGACTTTCACTGTTTTGTCCTCTGTTTTCTCCGAATAATACATTAGAGAAGTAGAACAAGAGCTGGGTTTATAACATTTCGCTAGTTGTCAAAAAGGGGGAGACCTTTCGGCCCCTCTTTCACGTCAAGTCTGGAAACCAAACATGTTGGTGGATTTGTTGGCAAAAAGAATAAGCATTAAAGGACTGTTAACTGTTACAAAAATGTAAGTTCTGTTTAATTGAAAGATGG
Organism: Pelodytes ibericus; assembly: GCA_036172795.1. Taxonomy (NCBI): domain Eukaryota; kingdom Metazoa; phylum Chordata; class Amphibia; order Anura; family Pelodytidae; genus Pelodytes; species Pelodytes ibericus. Next base: position 4,009,138 of record CM069863.1, on the reverse strand, counting down.
CATCATGTTCAGGCATTTTATATAGAAATGATTTAATGAAAGAATACAAATAAAGTACCTTATTATTCATGGGCGGCCATGTTGTTTAGACTCTTGGGTCATCTGACTCAAAATATTTTCCCCCTGACAGTGCTATACAGAGCAAAGAGGACTCAATAAATTACAACATTTGTAGAGATAACTGTTTGCTGTTCCTCTGCGCAGCTCAGATTGCCCACCTGACGGCCATATTGGATTTGATAAGATGGCTCTTTTCAACACTCTTGCACTAATTCTTCCGGTGAACACTTATTTTCACTCACGCGCACACTTTTTTTTAATCCATAAAATGTTAGTTATCTTATAAATATTTTCATTTGTTTGCTTATTCTCCCCTTGGTTTCAAAATATTTCAATATATTTCGCCCCCACCAAATCAGAACACCGTTTCTCTAAAAACCCTGACGAAAAGAAAAAATATTCCTAAATAAAAACTGTTCTGTCTGCGTCCGCACCCTTTGAAAAAAAAATACTTTTGACAACTGATACACAGTAGCAAAAGGATCAAGTAGTGCTCTTTCTACTGCGCTTGGGTTTAGAATCCACGTTGCAGCCTTGTCTCCTCTTCCGAGCGGCAGAAATCTTGCAGCTTATGATAGCCTCCTTTAAAGGAGAATTGCAGACAAAAATTTGCTCCTGCGTAATTAAGTAATCTAATGAAAAAATACAAATAAATTACCTTAGTGAGTCCTCTTTGCTATGTATAGCTATATCAAAGTGGCAGACATATTGTTTAGAATCTTGGAAAGGGACACAATCTATTCGTCCCACTCTATGGGGTGGGGCGCAATCTCTTGCCTGGAACCACCCACTTCCTGCCCGGAAGGGAAGCAGAATGCTGACTTCTCTGGACACTTTGCCACAAATATTCCTAGAAATGAATAGTACTTTTTTAAGTTATGATAGTTCTTATTGTTAAATAATAGCTACATTGCTTTACAGAGAAAGCTTCAGAAAAACAATCTTTTTTTTTTTTTACACAATATATAATTTGAAAAAGCATGGGAAAAGCCTAATAATTTCATTGCATAGGTGGATTACCATATTTAATAAGCACAAGATTTAAATGGGTGCAAAACCTTTAAGGATATAGCGATAGAGATGTTTGACAGGAAAGATCCTGCATCTCATTGTAACTGGTCATTTCATTGAGGGTAATTCGCCAATCCGAACTCTGGGAAGTCAAACCGCTTCATGAGAAATATACAGGGAACTGGCTTATTGGAAAGGTCAACGTACAATTTATGAAATCCAGCATGGCAGACAGCTGATTGACTTGTCTGGTATTGTTCCTGAATGTAACTTGATCTAAAACAAGGGTCAGAAAATCAACAAAGTTCACAGCAATTCATGAACTAAAGTTAAAAAAAAAAATCCTGAAAAAAAGAAGAAGAAAAAAAGAAAATACAAAACATTTATTTAAAATAAAATAAATTCATTTTTAAAAATTAAATTTCAACTATCAATTCTAAACCAGAACAAATTTGGTTGTTGAGTCAACTATTATTATATAATATAAAATTATGTTTAAATCAAAAAATTACGTGAAGGAGTTTTAAATTTAAATACTTTATTGGAAGAATACAAATAACATACTTATTGTGTCCTCTTTACTTGTATTGCTCTATCATGGAGGCGGAGATTTTGTTTAGAATCTTGGGTTGGATGAAGGAAGAACTGACCCAAAATTCCAAACAATATGTCTGCCCCCTGATAGAGAAGTTATCCTTTAACCTGTTAGTTAAGTTTTTTTTTTAAAAAAAAACAAGCTTTACTGTACAACAGGAAACATTCAAATTAAATCGAATTTTAAGAAATAAGAATGTGGTTTTCTCCACTTTGGGTCTCAGTTGGAGTTGTATCTTGGATGTCAAAAGATGGTATTTTTCCGCTACCTTCTTTGCCGCTGATGTATTCTTGTTTGGTAAACGGTCTATATACCACAACAAGGGTTAATAAATATGATATCCCTGAATTAGACACATCCAGGAGAGATCAGAAGAAATGTGAAACGCAGAAAGGAGTGAGTGGTTGGGGGGGTAGGAGGAAAACTCTCTCTTCGTTAACTGCCTGTATCAACTGCTCTGGAGATTATAGCTTAATGCAGCCACCGAGGCCAAATCACAGTAGGAACGATGGAACAGCTCAATGTAATGAAACTAAATCGCCGGCCATTGAAAGTAGGAAAATATATTGATTTCTTACTGCCTGATCACATAGGAGGTTTTTTATTTTATCAAGTATGAATACTTGGGAACCATATGGCACTACGGTAATAGCATTTCAGGATCTGTGACAACAACAGAGAAAAAATGGGTTCGGAGATACAAAAACAAAGCTTTTCGACTGGGCTTTTTTTACTTTTTTTTAAATGTCTTTTTAAAAAAACGACTTTAGGATGATTCCTTCATGCTATTGATTCATGTGGCTCTGAAGGTGGGATCACAAACAAGACTACAGTCGGTAGGTTTCATTTTTTTTTTTTTTGCTTTTGGAAACTCACGACTGCACGATGCAATTGATTTCACATAGTGCAGATTATTTTAAGATGGCTGCCCACGGCCTTTCTCGTTTGATACAGAACAGAGAGTTCTGGGTATTTAAAAAAAAACAGCTCATCTTAAGCCTCTGGAAAAAAAATGGTCTTGATCAATTGTTACAGACTCCCTACAGGCTTGTCAAGGCACCAGTGGCTCATTTTTTGATGTATGTTGAGTGTCGGGTTTTTTGGACCCCTTCTCAGCTGGATATCAGGGCCTCCTTATAGATCTAGGTATCTACTATGGTTCTGATCAATGTCACGGGGTGGGGAATTTAACTTTGTGTACCACCGGTGAGACTACACAATCAGTATAGTGTGGTATTCTCAAGAATGGTGCCATTCCTCAGGAGCAGGCCAACAGGTGTCATGGACCTACAAAACCTTCCGTGAAGGGTGGGACATGCAAAGTAAACGATATCTGAAGCTAGGGGCGAGCCCATTTGGATAAACCTTTAATAGAGGGTTCTAACTCCCTGTGGCTGTTTCAGTGATATAGTTGGAATTTCAAGGCTATCTGTAAGGTGGGCTACGTATGCCATTTGTGGTTATGTAAAAAGTGACATACTTGTTGCAGCAGCAGAATCGTATTTATCTGCCTGTATACATTCCTCACATCCATTTATTGGCCGTATGTTTTTCTATCAGATAAATGGGACACAAAATCATCTAGTACACCCTTCTCCACTCTGGGTTTATGACTCAATATAACAAATTGACCAATTAGCCGTGGCACCTGGTCCCCGGCTAATCTCCCCTAACGTCGCAATCTGTTGAAAGTAAATACAGTATACACACATTCATTAATTAGGGAACGGTGTACTTTTCATTAGCACCTACCAGGTGGTATTTACTAATCTGTGGTCAAGGTAAGGAACGTGTGTTTGTTGCAGGACAAAACTTCAGCTCAAGAAAAATCTAACACAGCTTGAGAGAAGAGCGAGAGATGGGGGGGTGCAGGTTTGCCCCCTTAATTAGGCCACCTAGAGTCTTATTACACCCGTGACCAGCCAATTTACCAAGAAGAATGAAAAAGGCAGGGATCCAATCAAGGGAAAAAGCCAAAAGCATTTTTTAATAAATACACTTTCTTTTTACCCGATGTGTCGTTGTAGCAATCAAACACTGATAAACACAAATTGGGCCCCTACACAGGTTCGATTTTTGGGGAATCTCCTGAGATCCAATAAAGAAGCATGCGTTGTCCTAATAGCTCATTGTGAAATGGCCTGGAAACCAATAAAGTGTTTTATCTTCCTATTTTCATACTTCGCCAGTAGAACTAGAGCAAAAAACATCTTCCGCCGTTTCCTTCCAACCAGAATACGTTTTTATTTATTCTTTCTACAGCCCAAAGTTTTACATTTTTCCCAAGCCGTTTTGGTAAGTCCGACTTCACAGGGGAACAGCATGTTTGGAGTTTGTGTGTTGATTGACAAACAGTCTAAAAAATGTTACAAACTTAATTTTGGGAGAGCTTATTCAACAAACACTTGTGGATTGAAACAGAGAGCAGGCCTCTACTTGGAAGGGCCAGGTTCTAAAAGCAGTGCAGAAACCATGGACACCAATTAAATGTCCCTACTAATTACATCACTTTTAGTACCTCCCCCTAGGACTGACCACTTTGTGCTTTAAAAAAAAATAATATTTAGATTTATTGTTTATTATGTTGTTCCGCCCGTCTTGTTTTAGTACCAAGGATGATTATGACATCTCTTTGGATGCAATGAATCAAGTAAAAGATGTAATAACATATTTACACATTCGAAATGTTTAATTGCAGGGCTGTTTGAATTTAAACTCTGTAGCAAATCTGTTTTGTTTTTTGTGTTTGTTTGTTTATTGAATCAGCGGGTTGGTGCCCATAAGCATTCTGTGAGAACCAAATCTATTTTCCATTACAGGGTATGTTAAATAATAAGTTCATATGTCATATGTTATTATCAGGGGATTTTTGTTTTTCGCTCTCAGCCAGTAAAACAGAATATTTCAGAATATTTTTTTTGTTGTAATACACAATAACCAGATCAGGTGCTTTTTTTTTTTTTTTCCTCAGACTTTCTCAGGCCAAAAATATTGTTTTTAAAAAAAAAAATCACATCTGTCTAGAAATACCTTATTAAATATGAATATTTTTTTGGTACTTGATAGTACGAGCTGAATTCTTTAACTCTGAACATAAGCTATGAGGAAAATTGGTTGAACGGCTTATATTTTATTAATCGATTGCAGATGGTAAGAATTTATTCTACTGGAATGGATTCAGACATTGTATAATAATAAAAAAATTAATATGATTGAAAAATAAAACATTTCGCATGGGTTTTATGAGACACGGTGGACAGACGGCATCACAAAAACATATGTCTGATGCACACCTGTGCATAGGGCAAAGCATTTAATAATGTGCATGCGTACCCTATCATGTTTGCATACACCAAGCTGCTATGTTATTTTTAAAGTATACAGCGTTGATAGGAGGCGATGGGGTTTCCCACTTTAAAAGGTCTTCCCAACAGCATTGTTCACCAACCACAAGACTAAAAGAAGTAACTCTTTACCATCATACGAGAAAGAGGCAGGACCATATCATCCCCAAAAATGGCAGATGGGTTCACCATCAACTGCCAGAGTGATAAAAAGCACCATGATGATAGAAAGAGGGCAGTAGCATCCAACACCAACTGCCATATGGTAACCTATATGGGAGAGGGAGTGAAGCAGCACCACCAACTGCCAGAGAAACATAGACAGATAGACAGATAGAGGCAGCGGCTCCATCCAACACTAACTGCTATATGGTAACCTATATGGGAGAGGGAGTGATACAGCACCACCAACTGTCAGAGAAACATAGACAGATAGACAGATAGAGGCAACGGCTCCATCCAACATCAACTGCTACATGGTAACCTATATGGGAGAGGGAGTGATACAGCACCACCAACTGTCAGAGAAACATAGACAGATAGACAGATAGAGGCAACGGCTCCATCCAACATCAACTGCTACATGGTAATCTATATGGAAGAGGGAGTGATACAGCACCACCAACTGTCAGAGAAGCATAGACAGATAGACAGATAGAGGCAGCGGCTCCATCAACTGCTGGAGTCACAATAGACCGCTCTGTGAGAAAGAGGGCAATAGATCCACTATTAACTGTCAGCCAGTTATTTACCATTGAGGGCGAAAAGACATGGTGGCCACACACCTCAGCTATCGAGTCAGAGGGACAGCTATTTTACCGTAATCTAAGAGCGAATAATAGTTAATAATTATTCTCCATCAACTGCCAGAACCATCACCATGATCTTTTTAGGCATAGGGAGACTTAACGGTTTGACCCTTGCTCCTTTGTCGTACACAAGGTATCTATAACCGTGTAAAGCACTGCTTTGAAAGTCATTTGTATTTTTGATCATTTTAATGTCATTAATTCATCGTTCAGCCTCCCCCCCCCTTTTCTGACCTCAGTGTATTATTATTTTTGTTCTTTTAGTAATTAAATTATATTTGCCACATTCTGGTAATCTAGCTAACGCAGGAATTATTTTATATCCTGCCTTAATGTGTAATGTGTTTTACTCATAGTATAATGCCATTTTTCAAATCACAATTATCTGCAGCAATTCTCCCCTGACCGAAACAAACACTGCTGCCCGAGTATAAAAACAAGGGGTAATAAAACATACATGAATATTTATAAATAAAGAATGAGGAATAAAAATGACAGTAAAGGTGTGTTTTCAATTTAATATTTTATATCAATTTAACATTGTATAAATAAATGTTATGCTATAGAGACACTGATTAAAAAGATTTCCCTTACGCTACTGAACATACAAAAACTGAATCAAGAGTGCCTGCCCATTTCTCTGTCATTATCCATGAGTGCCCGCCCATTTATCTGTCACTATCCATGAGTGCCCGCCCATTTATCTGTCACTATCCATGAGTGCCCGCCCATTTATCTGTCATTATCCATGAGTGCCCGCCCATTTATCTGTCACTATCCATGAGTGCCCGCCCATTTATCTGTCACTATCCATGAGTGCCCGCCCATTTATCTGTCATTATCCATGATTGCCAGCCCATTTCTCTGTCTTTATCCATGACTGCCCCCCATTTCTCTGTCATTATCCATGACTGCCTGCCCATTTATCTGTCATTATCCATGAGTGCCCGCCCATTTATCTGTCATTATCCATGAGTGCCCGCCCATTTATCTGTCTTGTGCCTGTGCTTTGCCATTTCGCTGTCATTATCCATGATTGCCAGCCCATTTCTCTGTCATTATCCACGAATGCCCGCCCATTTCTCTGTCTTTATCCATGAGTGCCCGCCCATTTCTTTGTCTTTATCCATGACTGCCGCCCATTTATCTGTCATTATCCATGAGTGCCCGCCCATTTATCTGTCTTGTGCTTTGCCATTTCTCTGTCATTATCCTGGCATCCTAACCCGTATCTGTGTCATTATCCCCGTGATCCAGGTCATATCTTGGCCTTTTTCCTTGGTCTTTTTTACATACCTGCCAATTTATTTTTTTTATCCATTTTGGTCTGAACCTTCTTATCTGATGTATTTGTTCTCTTTTCTCTATCCTTTCATTCTGCTGCCTCCCATCAGCCTCAGACCTCCACAGACTTCTGCAAATCCCATCAAAGAGTCTGAATGAAAACCCCACGAAAATGCATCGTTTATAAATGACTCAAAGATCAGCTTGGATCCATGCAGTCCACGTATTGCCCCCTGGATGCCCCCCTCCCGGATTGCACACCTCGGGCACGCATTGTCATAACTGAGTTCAATCATGATTCTTGGACTCACTGCTCCGTATTTTTCATTTCTTGACTCTTTATTTCTCTCAAGCCTTCCGGTTCTAGAACCGAAATTAAATAATACAAATAAAATTGGTTTACTGTACCCTTTAAAGTGCTAAACATCCCTTTCTTCCAAGGCGGCATATGCAGCCCTACTTAATCTGAAAAATGACTGCTCTGTTAGAGTCTCAGTGTATTTCCCTAGAAAGCATTATCCCTCATATAAAATCCGAAATTGTGCTTTCAGTTCTGTCAAATACTATTATAAAAAGTTATCATACTCTTCCCTGCTGGAAAAAAATGCTCTGCTTTATTGATCTAGCTGGCTGGAGTCACCAGGCCGCTGTTAACACTATATACTCTAGTCTTAAAGGATAGGCAAGAGGCTGAGATCATATGCCCAGTGGGTAGTTTCAGGCTGACATCATCTGGTGATCTGACATCACCCAAGTTAGTGGCTACATAGGGAAACACAATTGTATGGAAAGGGGAAAAGTGCAATGTAGAAGTCAAAACTAGTCAAGCACCAGCCCATTTAGCCATGTTAGAAGAAAGCCCACGGGGGCAGATGTCCCTCTGTCCCCCTTGCCAGCCTTCCCCTGGGTAGTTTATCTTGAATAATGAGAACTTTAATTACCCAATATCCATGGAGCTCCAGAAGGCAATCACTTCGACTGGGGAGTTAAGTCTCTACCTTGATACTTGTGTTTAATTTAAGGGTTTTGAGGACCTTCTCACCTTCTATGGCCAGCAGCCCTAGGCTCAATCTCAGTTATCCCTTTATCCTTGGAGGAAGGATAAAGGATTAATCAACATATAACTAGCTTTAGGCACCAGTATTGTTCATGGTGGGCATTTACTGGACTTTGGGATGGACAATTTAAAGGACAACTGTCAGGGGGGAAAAAATAAAGAAATTAAGTTGTATTTCACTGAAATATTGTATCAAGTGCAGACATTTTAAATAGAAATGCTTTAATGAAAGTATACAAAGGAAGTACCTTATTGAGCCCTCTTTGCTCTGTATAGCTCTATCATGGGGCAGACATGTTAAGTCAGATCTTCCTTTATTTACCCAAGATTCTAACATGCCTGCCCCATGATAGAGCTATACAGAGCAAAGAGGTTTCAATAAGGTACTTCATTTGTATACTTTCCTTAAAGCATTTCTATTTAAAATGACTACACTTGATATACACAGATCAACCATAACATTATGAGCAATGACAGGTGGCAAGCCGGCGGAGGCAGTGTGATGCTTTGGACTGACACATGGCAAGTCGGCGGAGGCAGTGTGATGCTTTGGACTGACACGTGGCAAGTCGGCGGAGGCAGTGTGATGCTTTGGACTGACACGCGGCAAGTCGGCGGAAGCAGTGTGATGCTTTGGATTGACAGGTGGCAAGCTGGCGGAGGCAGTGTGATTCTTTGGACTGACACGCGGCAAGTCGGAGGAGGTAGTGTGATGCTTTGGATTGACAGGTGGCAAGCTGGCGGAGGCAGTGTGATGCTTCTGTGGGATGTGCTGGACAAACACGTCCGATCCATGGAGGCCCCACCTCGCAACTTACAGGACTTAAAGGATCTGCTGCTAACGTCTTGGTGCCAGTTACCCCAGCACACCTTCAGAGGTCTAGTGGAATCCATGCCTCGACGGGTCAGGGCTGTTTTGGAGACAAAAGGATCCTATGCAATATTTGGCAGGTGATCATCATGTTATGCTTGATCTGTGTAATCTTTCAATTAAACAAAACTTTATTTCTTGCTGACAGTTGTCCTTTAATGATGTTCTATGGGAACCTTCACAAACCTTGACACAGACACCGGAGTCCTTATATGTAGCTCTATCCTTGTTTATGAGCTGCGTCAAAGACTCCTACTGCTTTATCAAATACTGGTTTCATGCCCTTAAAGGGGACTGCTATACATTACTCTTTCTCACTTACAGGAATTGCCGATGAGATTATATATTTTGGAGAGTTTGAGATGACAATGCAATCGGTAGACATTGGGAAACAATGATGAGGGATACAACCATGAGAAGATGAAAGTCTGGACGAGGCATTAGAAGGAAGGTCCAATTCCACCTTCAGTGCTGGAAATAATATATTTATAATATAATAGAGAAATAGAGAAAAAGGGCCAGAGAATAAGGAGAGAATGAGAGACAAAGATTTAATAAAAGACAAAAGAAGACGATTTGGAGGACGTGGAGGGAAGGTGTAGAGGAATGCATTTTTGGGGAACAGGAGAGTATTTGGCCTACACGAAAAATGGGCCAAATATTTGCTCCTGTATCTCGGTCAGCAGATTGGATCTCTGGGAACTGCTCAAAACGTAAGACGTTTGTTGACTTCGAGGCAGGAAGTTAATTTGAATCATTATTCAAAATCCGTTGGCCTAAGCAGGTTGCAAACACCGTCCGCGATCCTAAACATTTAATATACCGCTTCAGTTTTAAGGATTCCTTGATAAAAACGTTGACTCATCTCGGGTTTAACTTTTATTGGTGGCAGCGAGAAGACACACTCAGGACGGTTACACAACATTATCACTTCTAAATTAATTCCTCTTTGCGAGAAAAGGCATCTCTCTGCAATAGAACAATTTACTGACTAAAGAAATTCATTAAACCGTAATTATTATATTCCTTTGTAGTGCTTTCTGCAGATCCCTAAAGCAAAATAAAAGCATTAAACAAATGAGTTCGTCACATGTTGATTGTGGAGTGTATCTAAGACCTACTTTGAAGATTGTTTTAATATCCACAGAATTAGCAATGTGCTTTATCACAGAGGCAGTTCTGTTTGCCTTTGCGGGGCAGGGGGTGTTAGGAGAGGGCAAGGGAGGGTCTTAAAGGCAAAGTATAGATGAAATACACGTTTTTCCGACATTATGTATAATTTACAGAAAATAATATTAATATATAATTTGCTTATATTGTACAGTGATGAGAGGAAAATAAAAAAAAATTGAATATTTTGAATAATTGAAAGATTACATCAAGTGTAGACATATTAAATTGAACTGCTTTAATGAAAGAAAATAAATAACACACCTTTTTGAGCTCTCTCTGCTTCATATAGATCTATGTTGTTGTGGACGTTGTTTAGAATATTTGGTCTGTATAGCTCTATCAGGGGATGGATATGTTGTTTAGAATCTTTGCTCTGTATAGCTCTATCAGGAGGCGGACATGTTGTTTAGAATCTTTGCTTTGTATAGCTCTATCAGGGGGCAGACATGTTGTTTATAATCTTTGCTCTGTATAGCTCTATCAGGGGGCAGACATGTTGTGTAGAATCTTTGCTCTGTATAGCTCTATCAGGGGGCGGACATGTTGTTTAGAATCTTTGGTCTGTATAGCTCTATCGGGAGGTGGACATGTTGTTTAGAATCTTTTCTCTGTATAGCTCTATCAGGAGGCGGACATGTTGTTTAGAATCTTTGCTTTGTATAGCTCTATCAGGGGGCAGACATGTTGTGTAGAATCTTTGCTCTGTATAGCTCTATCAGGGGGCAGACATGTTGTGTAGAATCTTTGCTCTGTATAGCTCTATCAGGGGGCGGACATGTTGTTTAGAATTTTTGCTCTGTATAGCTCTATCAGGGGGCGGACATGTTGTTTAGAATCTTTGTTCATATAGCTCTATCGGGAGGTGGACATGTTGTTTAGAATCTTTGCTCTGTATAGCTCTATCAGGGGGTGGACATGTTGTTTAGAATCTTTGGTCTGAATAGCTCTATCAGGAGGTGGACATGTTGTTTAGAATCTTTGGTCTGTATAGCGCTATCAGGGGGCGGACATGTTGTTTAGAATCTTTGCTCTGTATAGCTCTATCAGGGGGCAGACATGTTGTTTAGCATCTTTGCTCTGTATAGCTCTATCAGGGGGCAGACATGTTGTTTAGCATCTTTGCTCTGTATAGCTCTATCAGGGGGCAGACATGTCGTTTAGAATCTCCCACAGAACCTAATTGTGGGGACTTTGGAGAGGGGGCAAATACGCAGCAAGGAGGCCCCCTTTGACTTTTTTGCTTAGTGCATCCAAAAATCTACAACCACCCCTTATGATACCTTACAACATGATTGTCGAAAGATGGAGGATAGTACTGGGGCGTAGCCTGAGAGGAGGCGTGTTGGATCTACTGAGCATGGGCTGTCACGTCACGTGTTTCTTGAGCGTATGTCCAGTTGTGCTGACCAGTAGGTCACACTAACATCATTAAACATTTTGCACGTTCACAAAATGTCTTCCTCCGAGGTGTCCCAGCTTGGCCAGTTGCTGTGTTGGGTGGGGGTTCAGCAGGAATTGTTATTAATTCGTTGTTGTTCATCCAACCAACCACCTCTTGCACGTTGACCTGGCTCTGTAGAGGAGCTTGGCAATCTGGTGGTTATTTGTTCTTCCTGCATTCAGCGACTTTACACTGAACTGTACAATGCTTGTATCATTATTAGGTTTTGTAAATACCCCCATAAAATCCAGCTCTGGACCTGGATCCATCGCCTTGATTGCAGTTCCTCCAAGCCAAGTGTTATCGAGCGCTACACTCGTGAGATTTTGCATAAGTCGAGATGGGTCCTGAAGACTACGATGGTTGTGTCAGTCATTCATCCTTAGGAGGTCAAAGGGTTGAGTGGGTGACTTGGGTGTCAATCCTGTAAAAAGGAAAATAGAAATCATTTCAGCTGATAATAAAACAGGCTATTATCTTAATGAATTAATATTTAGCTTCCGTTTTTTGACAAACGCTGACATTGGCGGCGGAAACTTGGAAACGGACGTCTTTTAATTTAAAAAGACAACAAATCAAACAAGAAAGGGAATGTTTGATAAGATTAGCAGCTAATTTGAAGGCATCTCATTAAGTGAAACAAGGGGGGCAGCAGACAATGAACGATTAATAATATAATAACCACACAGCTTATCTGTATTCTCATTATTAAAAGTTTATCTGCACATAACAGAGAGAGGCGCTTGTGAGGGCCCCATTCAGACTGTCGAAATCCCAAAAGAAATGACATGACGACTGTGATACAAGCGAGAAATATTATTTCGACTAAACTCTTCTTTCTTAAACAACTCAAAAGGCTGCAAAAATGTAAAGGGCAGAATTTTATTTACAGAAACGATGAAGGTCTATTCAGTAGGAGGTGAGTTGTGATGAGATGACCATTTACTGGCAATGGGGTCTATTCATTAAAAGGTGAGTTTCAGTGGAGTTGAGGTGAGATGAATATTTAATCTGACCAATTTAGCTACACATTGTGCAGGGTCAATACTGATGAGTTTGATAAACAGGGGAAACTTACCATGTTTGTACCTGCACAATGTATAAAAGAATATATAGAAGACCTCAGCTGGCCATGGATAATGCAGAGTTACCTCTTTACACACTGTCACTTTATAACAATGCATTATACAGGACCAACTCTGTTCTTCTAGCAGGAGAAACTCACCAGACCCTGCACAATGTATGGAAGAATATACAGAAGAGCTCAGCTGGCCATGGATAATGCAGAGTTACATCTTTACACACTGTCACTATATAACAATGCATTATACAGGGCTAACTCTGTTCTTCTAGCAGGAGAAACTCACCAGACCCTGCACAATGTATAGAAGAATATATAGAAGAGCTCAGCTGGCCATGAATAATGCAGAGTTACATCTTTACACACTGTCACTTTATAACAATGCATTATACAGGGCTAACTCTGTTCTTCTAGCAGGAGAAACTCACCAGACCCTGCACAATGTATAGAGGAATATATAGAAGAGCTCAGCTGGCCATGGATAATGCAGAGTTACATCTTTACACACTGTCACTTTATAACAATGCATTATACAGGACCAACTCTGTTCTTCTAGCAGGAGAAACTCACCAGGCCCTGCACAATGTATAGAGGAATATATAGAAGAGCTCAGCTGGCCATGGATAATGCAGAGTTATATCTTTACACACTGTTACTTTATAACAATGCATTATACAGGGCCAACTCTGTTCTTCTAGCAGGAGAAACTCACCAGACCCTGCACAATGTATAGAGGAATATATAGAAGAGCTCAGCTGGCCATGGATAATGCAGAGTTACATCTTTACACACTGTCACTTTATAACAATGCATTATACAGGACCAACTCTGTTCTTCTAGCAGGAGAAACTCACCAGACCCTGCACAATGTATGGAAGAATATACAGAAGAGCTCAGCTGGCCATGGATAATGCAGAGTTACATCTTTACACACTGTCACTATATAACAATGCATTATACAGGGCTAACTCTGTTCTTCTAGCAGGAGAAACTCACCAGACCCTGCACAATGTATAGAAGAATATATAGAAGAGCTCAGCTGGCCATGAATAATGCAGAGTTACATCTTTACACACTGTCACTTTATAACAATGCATTATACAGGGCTAACTCTGTTCTTCTAGCAGGAGAAACTCACCAGACCCTGCACAATGTATGGAGGAATATATAGAAGAGCTCAGCTGGCCATGGATAATGCAGAGTTACATCTTTACACACTGTCACTTTATAACAATGCATTATACAGGGCTAACTCTGTTCTTCTAGCAGGAGAAACTCACCAGACCCTGCACAATGTATAGAGGAATATATAGAAGAGCTCAGCTGGCCATGGATAATGCAGAGTTACATCTTTACACACTGTCACTTTATAACAATGCATTATACAGGGCTAACTCTGTTCTTCTAGCAGGAGAAACTCACCAGACCCTGCACAATGTATAGAAGAATATATAGAAGAGCTCAGCTGGCCATGGATAATGCAGAGTTACATCTTTACACACTGTCACTTTATAACAATGCATTATACAGGGCTAACTCTGTTCTTCTAGCAGGAGAAACTCACCAGGCCCTGCACAATGTATAGAAGAATATATAGAAGAGCTCAGCTGGCCATGAATAATGCAGAGTTACATCTTTACACACTGTCACTTTATAACAATGCATTATACAGGGCTAACTCTGTTCTTCTAGCAGGAGAAACTCACCAGACCCTGCACAATGTATAGAGGAATATATAGAAGAGCTCAGCTGGCCATGGATAATGCAGAGTTACATCTTTACACACTGTCACTTTATAACAATGCATTATACAGGGCTAACTCTGTTCTTCTAGCAGGAGAAACTCACCAGACCCTGCACAATGTATAGAGGAATATATAGAAGAGCTCAGCTGGCCATGGATAATGCAGAGTTACATCTTTACACACTGTCACTTTATAACAATGCATTATACAGGGCTAACTCTGTTCTTCTAGCAGGAGAAACTCACCAGACCCTGCACAATGTATAGAGGAATATATAGAAGAGCTCAGCTGGCCATGGATAATGCAGAGTTACATCTTTACACACTGTCACTTTATAACAATGCATTATACAGGGCCAACTCTGTTCTTCTAGCTGGAGAAACTCACCAGACCCTGCACAATGTATAGAATATATAGAAGAGCTCAGCTGGCCATGGATAATGCAGAGTTACATCTTTACACACTGTCACTTTATAACAATGCATTATACAGGGCCAACTCTGTTCTTCTAGCAGGAGAAACTCACCAGACCCTGCACAATGTATAGAAGAATATATAGAAGAGCTCAGCTGGCCATGGATGATGCAGAGTTACATCTTTACACACTGTCACTTTATAACAATGCTTTATACAGGACCAACTCTGTTCTTCTAGCAGGAGAAACTCACCAGACCCTGCACAATGTATAGAAGAATATATAGAAGAGCTCAGCTGGCCATGGATAATGCAGAGTTACATCTTTACACACTGTCACTTTATAACAATGCATTATACAGGGCCAACTCTGTTCTACTAGCAGGAGAAACTCACCAGACCCTGCACAATGTATAGAGGAATATATAGAAGAGCTCAGCTGGCCATGGATAATGCAGAGTTACATCATTACACACTGTCACTTTATAACAATGCATTATACAGGACCAACTCTGTTCTTCTAGCAGGAGAAACTCACCAGACCCTGCACAATGTATAGAATATATAGAAGAGTTCAGCTGGCCATGGATAATGCAGAGTTACATCTTTACACACTGTCACTTTATAACAATGCATTATACAGGGCCAACTCTGTTCTTCTAGCAGGAGAAACTCACCAGACCCTGCACAATGTATAGAGGAATATATAGAAGAGCTCAGCTGGCCATGGATGATGCAGAGTTACATCTTTACACACTGTCACTTTATAACAATTTAGACAAAGAGCACAGAACACTTAAAACGACAATTTTATTTAATTATGTATTTAAAAATAAGGTGGAGAGCCACCAAGGATATCGAAAGGCTAAAGTATACCTAAAACACAAAGTAGGCAGAGAAAAATATATGAATAATAAATATATCAGAATAGGTAGGCACACGTAAATTTTAAGCCTAAGTGAATAGTTAACACATACACGTACATGGAGAGATATAAATAATAGAAAAACACTAACACAGACTGTTCTTCTAGCAGGAGAAACTCACCAGACCCTGCACAATGTATAGAGGAATATATAGAAGAGCTCAGCTGACCATGGATAATGCAGAGTTACATCTTTACACACTGTCACTTTATAACAATGCATTATACAGGGCTAACTCTGTTCTTCTAGCAGGAGAAACTCACCAGACCCTGCACAATGTATAGAGGAATATATAGAAGAGCTCATCTGGCCATGGATAATGCAGAGTTACATCTTTACACACTGTCACTTTATAACAATGCATTATACAGGGCTAACTCTGTTCTTCTAGCAGGAGAAACTCACCAGACCCTGCACAATGTATAGAATATATAGAAGAGCTCAGCTGGCCATGGATAATGCAGAGTTACATCTTTACACACTGTCACTTTATAACAATGCATTATACAGGGCCAACTCTGTTCTTCTAGCAGGAGAAACTCACCAGACCCTGCACAATGTATAGAAGAATATAAAGAGAGCTCAGCTGGCCATGGATAATGCAGAGTTACATCTTTACACACTGTCATTTTATAACAATGCATTATACAGGACCAACTCTGTTCTTCTAGCAGGAGAAACTCACCAGACCCTGCACAATGTATAGAAGAATATATAGAAGAGCTCAGCTGGCCATGATTAATGCAGAGTTACATCTTTACACACTGTCACTTTATAACAACGCATTATACAGGGCCAACTCTGTTCTTCTAGCAGGAGAAACTCACCAGACCCTGCACAATGTATAGAATATATAGAAGAGCTCAGCTGGCCAATGGATAATGCAGAGTTACATCTTTACACACTGTCACTTTATAACAATGCATTATACAGGGCTAACTCTGTTCTTCTAGCAGGAGAAACTCACCAGACCCTGCACAATGTATAGAATATATAGAAGAGCTCAGCTGGCCATGGATAATGCAGAGTTACATCTTTACACACTGTCACTTTATAACAATGCATTATACAGGGCTAACTCTGTTCTTCTAGCAGGAGAAACTCACCAGACCCTGCACAATGTATAGAATATATAGAAGAGCTCAGCTGGCCATGGATAATGCAGAGTTACATCTTTACACACTGTCACTTTATAACAATGCATTATACAGGGCCAACTCTGTTCTTCTAGCAGGAGAAACTCACCAGACCCTGCACAATGTATAGAAGAATATAAAGAGAGCTCAGCTGGCCATGGATAATGCAGAGTTACATCTTTACACACTGTCATTTTATAACAATGCATTATACAGGACCAACTCTGTTCTTCTAGCAGGAGAAACTCACCAGACCCTGCACAATGTATAGAAGAATATATAGAAGAGCTCAGCTGGCCATGATTAATGCAGAGTTACATCTTTACACACTGTCACTTTATAACAACGCATTATACAGGGCCAACTCTGTTCTTCTAGCAGGAGAAACTCACCAGACCCTGCACAATGTATAGAATATATAGAAGAGCTCAGCTGGCCATGGATAATGCAGAGTTACATCTTTACACACTGTCACTTTATAACAATGCATTATACAGGACCAACTCTGTTCTTCTAGCAGGAGAAACTCACCAGACCCTGCACAATGTATAGAAGAATATATAGAAGAGCTCAGCTGGCCATGGATAATACAGAGTTACATCTTTACACACTGTTACTTTATAACAATGCATTATACAGGACCAACTCTGTTCTTCTAGCAGGAGAAACTCACCAGACCCTGCACAATGTATAGAATATATAGAAGAGCTCAGCTGGCCATGGATAATACAGAGTTACATCTTTACACACTGTCACTTTATAACAATGCATTATACAGGGCCAACTCTGTTCTTCTAGCATGAGAAACTCACCAGACCCTGCACAATGTATAGAATATATAGAAGAGCTCAGCTGGCCATGGATAATGCAGAGTTACATCTTTACACACTGTCACTTTATAACAATGCATTATACAGGGCCAACTCTGTTCTTCTAGCATGAGAAACTCACCAGACCCTGCACAATGTATAGAATATATAGAAGAGCTCAGCTGGCCATGGATAATGCAGAGTTACATCTTTACACACTGTTACTTTATAACAATGCATTATACAGGACCAACTCTGTTCTTCTAGCAGGAGAAACTCACCAGACCCTGCACAATGTATAGAATATATAGAAGAGCTCAGCTGGCCATGGATAATGCAGAGTTACATCTTTACACACTGTCACATTATAACAATGCATTATACAGGACCAACTCTGTTCTTCTAGCAGGAGAAACTCACCAGACCCTGCACAATGTATAGAAGAATATATAGAAGAGCTCAGCTGGCCATGGATAATGCAGAGTTACATCTTTACACACTGTCACTTTATAACAATGCATTATACAGGGCCAACTCTGTTCTTCTAGCAGGAGAAACTCACCAGACCCTGCACAATGTATAG
Organism: Pelodytes ibericus; assembly: GCA_036172795.1. Taxonomy (NCBI): domain Eukaryota; kingdom Metazoa; phylum Chordata; class Amphibia; order Anura; family Pelodytidae; genus Pelodytes; species Pelodytes ibericus. Next base: position 3,990,799 of record CM069863.1, on the reverse strand, counting down.
ATAATATATAGAAGAGCTCAGCTGGCCATGGATTATACAGAGTTACATCTTGGACTTTAAAAACTGCCACATGATCATTTGTAGAACTGCTAACAGTTTATTTGCTTTTTTTTTTTAAATTAAATTATACTAAGGACTTCAAAACAATGTTCCCTCAGCACAGTGGGCATTGAGCATCATTTGTCCTTCACTGCACAGTGAAATTCTATTAGCTAATCAGTTTGACTCCAATGGCTGCCACCTTTATTTACTCATACAGACACGAGTTAGGAGCAGTTAAGAACATCGGATGCGGATTCCTATGGGATGCTGAATTTCTACTTGTCCGTTCGCTGATTGGTTGCACTTGTGTCTTCCCATAAGGTAACCGCTTCATCTCTTCTGTTCTGCAGTTGGCAGAGTGTGTAGGAGAGGAAGGGTTGTAGATGGAGGAATAAGTGGATAATAAGAAATGGAGAAAGTTAATAGAAAACACACCCCCCAGGGGAATCGACTCTTCACAGCCGGTATGAAGACCCTGCATGACTCGGAGGCAGGAATACTTCTACTTTATTAAAATAGATAACTTTGGTATCATAGTCAGGCTTAGGATTAAGCCTTATAAACATCCGTAAGCAGGTTTTTTTTTTTTAACTCTTTAATTGCTGGGGTCTTAGGGCTTCACTCTGAGAGTGTGTGATACATGTATTGCAAAGATAGCCACCTGGTATGGCTCCTGTCGACTACTGACAGCTGAGTATAAATATATGTATTGAACTTTAATATGTATGTGCAAAAGGTGGGCTATTTCCAAACTGGAGTGGTCATTGGAATTCTTCTGAAGTTAATGATCTGAATTTTTCCCAGGGGTATAGACTTTAAACTTCTGTGGATGAAGTGAGTGAGATGGTAAAAATGTATATAAAGGTAACTTAAAGCATTTGACCCTTGTTCTATTATAACTCACCTCCGCAGTGGAGTAGACAAATATTAGCAGGTTCATAGTATGCCCTATATAATAAGGAGTTAATCTGTTAACCAATGGCAAACTGACTCGTCCCCCATTGGCTGAACCCAGTGTTCCATTTTAGAATGTTGGAATGCAGATACCACATGGTGTAATACAGACATTAATCATTATATAAGGACCAATGCACAAATCTCTATGTTTCAGTAATTAGCTGCGACATTTCTCCAAACTATATTCTTTATTTTTTTTAATATATAAAAACAATCATTTTGGAAGAAATTCTCCCAACGGAAAACACCCTTAATTTATTCTTCTGGGAAAAACTAATTGGTCATGAGTCTCTTTTAATAAAGCCTCTAATTATGAAAGGAAAATGTTTTGTGGTTCCAACAATAATGATCTAAGCCCAAGGCATTTCTGGCTGTTAGAATATATAGCCCATGGCAAAAATCAAAGTCAGTCAGATACGGGTAGGCATAATTTCCTAAAAAAAAAAAGAAAAAAGAGAGAGAATTTGGAACAAACTTTTCTGGAGCAGTTTATATGCAGAAACAGCTATGCTATACCCCTCCAGAATATGTTTTTTGCATTTATTATAATCATTTGCCTGAGATGTCCATTTTCAGTTACTGGCTTCACAGTGAGCACTGGGACACAGATAATAGATGCAGTTCAGCTATCACGGATATATAAGTTCATATAAGTTCTAAGATATTGTGGTAATTCACAGGTTTACTGTTAAATAAATGCAGCAGATTTTTAATCACAGTTAATTGGATTTCTGGAATAACCTTTGCAGCTGCTGCCACTGCACTGCAAACTGAATTTTGCAGTGCAGTGGCCTCCCTGCCTTTGTTTTAACCACTGGATGCCTCACACCCCTACACAGAGGCACTATATTTATGTCAACAAAGCAGGCACTCCCACAGTTGCAAAGTTGACACTGTAGTAATATGGCTGCTAGGATTCTGAGCTGAATTTCTCTTCACCCCTAGAAAATAAACCCATAATTCCACCTTTTACTCACTTTATTACCATTTTTTAATGCATTTGGAGATCTGAATCTAATACATTTTTGTCCCTGTTTATACAACATATAAAAAGGAATGTTTGTAGTAATGTGGCTAGCATTATACCTGCTGTAGTCTGCTAAAAAAGCAACTTGGTGCTCACAGTAATCTAATGTTTCTTATTTTTATTTTAAAAAATATCGGCAAACTTTATTCCACACACACCAACATATATAGCAGCTGACAGGATATATTTCATAATATATAAAAATAGATAAATATATTTTACTTAAGACGGTGAGAATGCTTTTCTTGGATCTAATGTATCCTAATTGCAGCTGAATAAAACATCTGTATGGCGTGACATGGCCCATTAATACTTTCCTTCTGTGAGGTGGGAATAGTAAATTGTTTAAAATCTATTACTGAAAGAATTACAGAGCTAATATAAGTTAAAAAAAAAAAAAATAATTTAGGGTGTCAAAAATAATATAATTATTAAACCACTTTTTTGGGCATAAAAACTGATGAAATGGAGCATGCAAACGGGGGGGTCACTGAAATTGGTTTTACAGTTGAATATTAGGCATACAAATGTTTTATATGGTATGTTGCAGAACTGAAAGTAGGTTTGCCACTCAGTTGGTGTTTTACCGGTAGGCTGGTATAAAAATGGCTTGAAGAGGCGGTAGCAAGGCCAGTATGTTTATGAGGAAAAGGTGGTGACCCCATACTTGCCGACTTTTGCTCTATTTACACCCAGGATAAAAAAAAAGAGGTGGAGTCACATGACGTCATTCAGTGGCAGTGCTGAGCATACTGTACATAGACAGTATTAATGCCAGGACAGACACAATGCTGCCTGCGCACAGTGCTGAGCATACTGTACATAGACAGTATTAATGCCAGGACAGACACAATGCTGCCTGCGCACAGTGCTGAGCATACTGTACATAGACAGTATTAATGCCAGGACAGACACAATGCTGCCGGCGCACAGTGCTGAGCATACTGTACATAGAGTATTAATACCAGGACAGACACAATGCTGCCGGCGCACAGTGCTGAGCATACTGTACATAGACAGTATTAATGCCAGGACAGACACAATGCTGCCTGCGCGCAGTGCTGAGCATACTGTACATAGACAGTATTAATGCCAGGACAGACACAATGCTGCCTGCGTGCAGTGCTGAGCATACTGTACATAGACAGTATTAATGCCAGGACAGACACAATGCTGCCTGCGTGCAGTGCTGAGCATACTGTACATAGACAGTATTAATGCCGGGACAGACACAATGCTGCCTGTGCACAGTGCTGAGCATACTGTACATAGACAGTATTAATGCCAGGACAGACACAATGCTGCCTGTGCACAGTGCTGAGCACACTATACATAGACAGTATTAATGCCGGGACAGACACAATGCTGCCTGCGCACAGTGCTGAGCATACTGTACATAGACAGTATTAATGCCGGACAGACACAATGCTGCCTGCGTGCAGTGCTGAGCATACTGTACATAGACAGTATTAATGCCAGGACAGACACAATGCTGCCTGTGCACAGTGCTGAGCATACTGTACATAGACGATATTAATGCCGACACAGACACAATGCTGCCTGTGCACAGTGCTGAGCACACTATACATAGACAGTATTAATGCCGGGACAGACACAATGCTGCCTGCGCACAGTGCTGAGCATACTGTACATAGACAGTATTAATGCCGGGACAGACACAATGCTGCCTGTGCACAGTGCTGAGCATACTGTACATAGACGATATTAATGCCGACACAGACACAATGCTGCCTGTGCACAGTGCTGAGCATACTATACATAGACAGTATTAATGCCGGGACAGACACAATGCTGCCTGCGCACAGTGCTGAGCATACTATACATAGACAGTATTAATGCCGGACAGACACAATGCTGCCTGCGCACAGTGCTGAGCATACTGTACATAGACAGTATTAATGCTGGGACAGACACAATGCTGCCTGCGCACAGTGCTGAGCATACTGTACATAGACAGTATTAATGCCGGGACAGACACAATGCTGCCTGTGCACAGTGCTGAGCATACTGTACATAGACGATATTAATGCCGACACAGACACAATGCTGCCTGTGCACAGTGCTGAGCATACTGTACATAGACAGTATTAATACCGGGACAGACACAATGCTGCCTGCGTGCAGTGCTGAGCATACTGTACATATACAGTATTAATGTGGGACAGGCACAATGCTGCCTGCGCACAGCGCTGAACATACTGTACATAGAATTGATTTGATGGGACAGACACAATGCTGCCTGCGCACAGTGCTGAGCATACTGTACATAGACAGTATTAATGCCGGGACAGACACAATGCTGCCTGCGCACAGTGCTGAGCATACTGTACATAGACAGTATTAATGCCGGACAGACACAATGCTGCCTGCGTGCAGTGCTGAGCATACTGTACATAGACAGTATTAATGCCGGGACAGACACAATGCTGCCTGAGCACAGTGCTGAGCATACTGTACATAGACGATATTAATGCCGACACAGACACAATGCTGCCTGCGCACAGTGCTGAGCATACTGTACATAGACAGTATTAATGCCGGACAGACACAATGCTGCCTGCGCACAGTGCTGAGCATACTGTACATAGACAGTATTAATGCTGGGACAGACACAATGCTGCCTGCGCACAGTGCTGAGCATACTGTACATAGACAGTATTAATGCCGGGACAGACACAATGCTGCTTGTGCACAGTGCTGAGCATACTGTACATAGACAGTATTAATGCCGGGACAGACACAATGCTGCCTGCGCGTTGCTGAGCATACTGTACATATACAGTATTAATGTGGGACAGACACAATGCTGCCTGTGCACAGCGCTGAACATACTGTACATAGAATTGATTTGATGGGACAGGTCCATGTTGGCAACTAACTCTAACTGCAAGCAAATGCATAGGGTAAAAAAAGTTCCTGGTACATTGAAAAAAACAAAGTGTATCCAAATAATCCACTTTCAGTGGGAAATGTGTAATTTGCATATCAAGCCACAAGGTGATGTAATAAGCAGGAGGCATACAGACGTTTAAAACTCATTCTACTGTTATTTTGTGTATTTGGATCATTTTTCATCATTTTTCTATTCCCTACAGTCACGGTATAAGCAGTGTTTAGGTTGAATGAGTTCCGTTATTGAGAGCTACAAGACAGTATATTAAGTATTTTATGGCCAGCAAGGAGCACGTCCCATATTTGACACTTATAGGTTCAAAATGGTGCGTTACCCAAACAAAACAACTTTTTGTCTGTGATGACCAGGTGGGGGAAAAATGAACAGACACAGAGGCTGAATTCCATCTTTTCCCATTCACTAACTCTGTGATGAGCTGGTCACTGCATTGAGATGTAAGTTATGCTGTGCAATATATATAACACTGTCCAGCGCACTCTTTCAATAACCCTTCCAATTTTGCAGTAGAGTATCCAGCCTGTGCAAGTTGCATGCACTGTTACACACACAGACACACAATGTGAAGAGGGGAGAGAGGTTACAGTGAGTGAGAATCATTTCTAGGAGACTTTCCATTTCTGCCGATGAATTACACTCTCATATGTCTTGACGGATGTTGGATATGGTTCACTCCCTCACTTGTATAAATAAATGTACAGCCCCCGCTGCCAATTGCTCGACAATTTATTATTATTTTTTAAAATTGGATTCTTTCTCTTGAAATAAATAAATAGGACTAGAGCTTTTCCCTGGAAAGGAAGGAGGTAGGGGAGATATTTCTGCTCCTTGTCATTGTTTAAGAAATGTTTTGTATCCTGACTGTATTTAAATCAAATAAAGCACGGAGGTGAGATTTTGGTAATCTGGGTAATTCTTTGGTAACGGCAATCCATTTAGAAATAGCAGTGTGACCATCAAATTAAAAACGTGTATTGTTTTTTTTTTTTTTTCATCACTGTTTCTAGTATAGAAAACAAAGCCTACAAAAAAAAATAGTTATCACAAATCTTCTGTTATAATAGTGGTTATAGGAAAAAAATAACATTTTACAACAAACGTTTTCTGTAATTTCTTTTCCTTGGACAGGGTGGGTATTCTGCATCATTTCCCTTTTCCTGCACAATGAAAGGCCTTGATGTATTTACATTTGGACCAAATTTGCACATTATTTTCAGTTTGGGATTTCCGTTCTGCAGTTCATTTCAGAAAAAGTCAGACAAGGTTCGGAAATCAGACAAAAGGGCAGAATTATGTACGAAATCGAATTAGTCTAAAAAGGGATGGCCAAGTCTAGGAACATAGTAATTTACGTTGAAAAACTACATGAGTTCAACATGAAATATGATTTTATTACATTGGTCATTTATGTAAACTCCACCATTCCCTAGAAATCTCATTACTTTCAATCCTAACTAGCCTATATCACAAGACAGGAGGAAGGATTACCAATTAGCTCCCATTACTTCCTTTTCCATTTCCCAATAACTTCCTGTTTAGTGACCGCTCTTAAGAGTAAGTGCGACGGTACATTTCTTCCCCCGGCAGTCTATAAAACTGTTAGCATCCCATTAAAAATGGATCCGCTTCATTCCAACTGTCTAAACCTTGAAATACAATTTTTTGTCAATGATACAAAATGCTTTTTTTTTCACATAAGAAGAAGAACTTGTATCTGAGATATTAGTTTCCCTTTTTTAAGGCGTCCGTGGTATAACCTCTGATAGAAGGCATAGCGAATGCCTGTTTATTAAACTCGATACTGTTACACTTCACTAAGGATCAGAATAAAAAAAATAAAAAAACAACTTTCTGTAGACACATTAAATTAAGCTTGAAAAAAAGAGAGAACATTTCAACTTTAATCTATTTACTTCTGAATATTTAACACACAATTCTGGCTCCATTCACTAGATTTAACTGGAAAATTACTTGCTAATCTGTTTGCTTATTTGGAATAATTGGGTAAGCTGCCAGAGAGGCGGATTTTCTCCCCTGTTTAAAGTCTCAGTTAGTAGTCCAATTTCAGCTTGGCTCTATAATTACTCTGACAGAGCTGTAGCCATAGGGCTTGTGAGTGGGGCTGCTTTTTAAACCGTAAATTATGGGGGATTAGCATTTATGAATTTTAAATTAGGACAGCGGTTGGAGACACTAAAAGCTGCTTACAGCTCACAAAACTCAGCGATTCAGTCACCCATATTAACTCACTCCTTCCCAGCTAGAGGTAAGATGGCTTTTAGCAATATGGCGGCCTGCATTGTCCGCTAAGCCCATAATACATATTGAAAGGCGTTACATGAAAGGTATCATTTTTTGCCTTAATCACCAGTAACCTAAGTCATTTGGATAGAAATCTTATTGGGATGTTACTAATTTGATGTCTAATTAATGACACAGCTCCGGTATTGCAAATGATCCCCGTAGAGACTGGTTCCCTTCCTCAGATATATCATTTACTTAGTTCATTCTTTAAAGAGATGGAGGCACTGTCGTTACAGAGATGGAGGCACTGTCGTTACAGAGATGGAGGCACTGTCTTTACAGAGATGGAGGCATTGTCTTTACAGAGATGGAGGCACTGTCGTTACAGAGATGGAGGCACTGTCGTTACAGAGATGGAGACATTGTCTTTACAGAGATAGAGGCACTGTCGTTACAGAGATGGAGACATTGTCTTTACAGAGATGGAGGCATTGTGGTTACAGAGATGGAGGAACTGTCGTTACAGAGATGGAGGCACTGTCTTTACAGAGATGGAGGCATTGTCTTTACAGAGATGGAGGCATTGTCTTTACAGAGATGGAGGCATTGTCTTTACAGAGATGGAGGCACTGTCTTTACAGAGATGGAGGCACTGTCGTTACAGAGATGGAGGCATTGTCTTTACAGAGATGGAGGAAGTGTCTTTACAGAGATGGAGGCATTGTCTTTACAGAGATGGAGGCATTGTCTTTACAGAGATGGTGGCATTGTCTTTACAGAGATGGGGGCACTGTCGTTACAGAGATGGAGGCACTGTCTTTACAGAGATGGAGGCACTGTCGTTACAGAGATGGAGGCACTGTCTTTACAGAGATGGAGGCATTGTCTTTACAGAGATGGAGGCACTGTCGTTACAGAGATGGAGGCACTGTCTTTACAGAGATGGAGGCATTGTCTTTACAGAGATGGAGGCATTGTCTTTACAGAGATGGAGGCACTGTCATTACAGAGATGGAGGCACTGTCTTTACAGAGATGGAGGCATTGTCTTTACAGAGATGGAGGCACTGTATTTACAGAGATGGAGGCATTGTCTTTACAGAGATGGAGGCACTGTCTTTACAGAGATAGAGGCACTGTCATTACAGAGATGGGGGCACTGTCTTTACAGAGATGGAGGCATTGTCTTTACAGAGATGGGGGCACTGTCTTTACAGAGATGGGGGCACTGTCTTTACAGAGATGGGGGCACTGTCGTTACAGAGATGGAGGCACTGTCTTTACATAGATGGAGGCATTGTCTTTACAGAGATGGAGGCATTGTCTTTACAGAGATGGAGGCATTGTCGTTACAGAGATGGAGGCATTGTCGTTACAGAGATGGAGGCATTGTCTTTACAGAGATGGAGGCATTGTCTTTACAGAGATGGAGGCATTGTCGTTACAGAGATGGAGGCATTGTCTTTACAGAGATGGAGGCACTGTCTTTACAGAGATGGAGGCATTGTCTTTACAGAGATGGAGGCATTGTCTTTACAGAGATGGAGGCATTGTCGTTACAGAGATGGAGGCATTGTCGTTACAGAGATGGAGGCACTGTCGTTACAGAGATGGAGGCACTGTCGTTACAGAGATGGAGGCATTGTCTTTACAGAGATGGAGGCACTGTTGTTACAGAGATGGAGGCACTGTCGTTACAGAGATGGAGGCATTGTCTTTACAGAGATGGAGGCACTGTCGTTACAGAGATGGAGGCACTGTCTTTACAGAGATAGAGGCATTGTCTTTACAGAGATGGAGGCACTGTCTTTACAGAGATAGAGGCATTGTCTTTACAGAGATAGAGGCACTGTCATTACAGAGATGGGGGCACTGTCTTTACAGAGATGGAGGCATTGTCTTTACAGAGATGGAGGCATTGTCTTTACAGAGATGGAGGCATTGTCGTTACAGAGATGGAGGCACTGTCTTTACAGAGATAGAGGCATTGTCTTTACAGAGATGGAGGCATTGTCTTTACAGAGATGGAGGCATTGTCTTTACAGAGATGGAGGCATTGTCTTTACAGAGATGGAGGCATTGTCGTTACAGAGATGGAGGCACTGTCTTTACAGAGATGGAGGCATTGTCTTTACAGAGATGGAGGCATTGTCTTTACAGAGATGGAGGCATTGTCTTTACAGAGATGGAGGCATTGTCTTTACAGAGATGGAGGCATTGTCGTTACAGAGATGGAGGCACTGTCTTTACAGAGATAGAGGCATTGTCTTTACAGAGATGGAGGCATTGTCTTTACAGAGATGGAGGCATTGTCTTTACAGAGATGGAGGCATTGTCGTTACAGAGATGGAGGCACTGTCTTTACAGAGATGGAGGCATTGTCTTTACAGAGATGGAGGCATTGTCTTTACAGAGATGGAGGCATTGTCTTTACAGAGATGGAGGCACTGTCGTTACAGAGATGGGGGCACTGTCTTTAAAGAGATGGAGGCATTGTCTTTACAGAGATGGAGGCATTGTCTTTACAGAGATGGAGGCATTGTCTTTACAGAGATGGAGGCATTGTCTTTACAGAGATGGAGGCATTGTCTTTACAGAGATGGAGGAACTGTCGTTACAGAGATGGAGGCACTGTCTTTACAGAGATGGAGGCATTGTCTTTACAGAGATGGAGGCATTGTCTTGACAGAGATGGAGGCACTGTCGTTACAGAGATGGAGGCATTGTCGTTACAGAGATGGAGGCATTGTCTTTACAGAGATGGAGACACTGTCTTTACAGAGATGGAGGCATTGTCTTTACAGAGATGGAGGCATTGTCTTTACAGAGATGGAGGCACTGTCGTTACAGAGATGGAGGCATTGTCTTTACAGAGATGGAGGCACTGTCGTTACAGAGATGGAGGCACTGTCGTTACAGAGATGGAGGCACTGTCATTACAGAGATGGAGGCATTGTCTTTACAGAGATGGAGGCACTGTCTTTACATAGATGGAGGCATTGTCTTTACAGAGATGGAGGCATTGTCTTTACAGAGATGGAGGCACTGTCGTTACAGAGATGGAGGCATTGTCTTTACAGAGATAGAGGCATTGTCTTTACAGAGATGGAGGCACTGTCGTTACAGAGATGGAGGCATTGTCTTTACAGAGATGGAGGCACTGTCGTTACAGAGATGGAGGCACTGTCGTTACAGAGATGGAGGCATTGTCTTTACAGAGATGGAGGCATTGTCTTTACAGAGATGGAGGCATTGTCTTTACAGAGATGGAGGCATTGTCTTTACAGAGATGGAGGCATTGTCTTTACAGAGATGGAGGCATTGTCGTTACAGAGATGGAGGCATTGTCTTTACAGAGATGGAGGCACTGTCTTTACATAGATGGAGGCATTGTCTTTACAGAGATGGAGGCATTGTCTTTACAGAGATAGAGGCATTGTCTTTACAGAGATGGAGGCACTGTATTTACAGAGATGGAGGCATTGTCTTTACAGAGATGGAGGCACTGTCGTTACAGAGATGGAGGCACTGTCTTTACAGAGATGGAGGCATTGTCTTTACAGAGATGGGGGCACTGTCGTTACAGAGATGGAGGCACTGTCTTTACAGAGATGGAGGCACTGTCTTTACAGAGATGGAGGCATTGTCTTTACAGAGATGGAGGCATTGTCTTTACAGAGATGGAGGCATTGTCTTTACAGAGATGGAGGCACTGTATTTACAGAGATGGAGGCACTGTCTTTACAGAGATGGAGGCATTGTCTTTACAGAGATAGAGGCATTGTCTTTACAGAGATGGAGGCACTGTATTTACAGAGATGGAGGGATTGTCTTTACAGATATGGAGGCACTGTCTTTACAGAGATGGAGGCATTGTCTTTACAGAGATGGAGGCACTGTCGTTACAGAGATGGAGGCACTGTCGTTACAGAGATGGAGGCATTGTCTTTACAGAGATGGAGGCATTGTCGTTACAGAGATGGAGGCATTGTCTTTACAGAGATGGAGGCATTGTCTTTACAGAGATGGAGGCACTGTCGTTACAGAGATGGAGGCATTGTCTTTACAGAGATGGAGGCATTGTCGTTACAGAGATGGAGGCATTGTCTTTACAGAGATGGAGGCACTGTCTTTACAGAGATGGAGGCATTGTCTTTACAGAGATGGAGGCATTGTCTTTACAGAGATGGAGGCACTGTCTTTACAGAGATGGGGGCACTGTCTTTACAGAGATGGAGGCATTGTCTTTACAGAGATGGAGGCACTGTCGTTACAGAGATGGAGGCACTGTCTTTACAGAGATGGAGGCATTGTCTTTACAGAGATGGAGGCACTGTCGTTACAGAGATGGAGGCATTGTCTTTACAGAGATGGAGGCATTGTCTTTACAGAGATGGAGGCATTGTCGTTACAGAGATGGAGGCATTGTCTTTACAGAGATAGAGGCATTGTCTTTACAGAGATGGAGGCACTGTCGTTACAGAGATGGAGGCATTGTCTTTACAGAGATGGAGGCACTGTCGTTACAGAGATGGAGGCATTGTCGTTACAGAGATGGAGGCACTGTCGTTACAGAGATGGAGGCACTGTCTTTACAGAGATGGAGGCATTGTCTTTACAGAGATGGAGGCATTGTCTTTACAGAGATGGAGGCATTGTCTTTACAGAGATGGAGGCACTGTCGTTACAGAGATGGAGGCACTGTCTTTACAGAGATGGAGGCACTGTCGTTACAGAGATGGAGGCATTGTCGTTACAGAGATGGAGGCATTGTCTTTACAGAGATAGAGGCATTGTCTTTACAGAGATGGAGGCACTGTCGTTACAGAGATGGAGGCATTGTCGTTACAGAGATGGAGGCATTGTCTTTACAGAGATGGAGGCACTGTCGTTACAGAGATGGAGGCATTGTCGTTACAGAGATGGAGGCACTGTGTTTACAGAGATGGAGGCACTGTCTTTACAGAGATGGAGGCACTGTCTTTACAGAGATGGAGGCATTGTCTTTAAAGAGATGGAGGCATTGTCTTTAAAGAGATGGAGGCATTGTCTTTAAAGAGATGGAGGCACTGTCTTTACAGAGATGGAGGGATTGTCTTTAAAGAGATGGAGGCATTGTCGTTACAGAGATGGAGGCACTGTCTTTACACAGATGGAGGCATTGTCTTTAAAGAGATGGAGGCACTGTATTTACAGAGATGGAGGCATTGTATTTACAGAGATGGAGGCATTGTCTTTAAAGAGATGGAGGCACTGTATTTAGAGAGATGGAGGCACTGTCGTTACAGAGATGGGCAGACATGTTTAGAATCTTTGCTCTGTATAGCTCTATCAGAAGGAGGACATGTTTAGAATCTTTGCTGTTTATAGCTCTATCAGGGGGCGGACATGTTTAGAATCTTTGCCCACCCCCTGATAGAGCTATACAGAGCAAAGAGGGCTCAACTAGGGAACTTAGTTTTTATATTCAAATATTGCAACACTCTCTTGAAGCTTTATAGCTTTGCTCTTGCATGAGTGCAATGGGTAATCGAAGGAAGACTTGCTATTCCCAGAACCTTGCCATTTGTAAATCTCAATCACTTTTTATGATATAAATATTCCCATTCAACAACGTAGAAACAGCTCCGTGAAGCGCAACACAGCCAAACAGTGAGCACCTCATGATAACCGCAGGATTTTTTGTATACAAATAACTGCCCCCTCTTTCAAGCCAAACCAATTTGCAATTCAGTGAGTCCTTTTGCCAATCGGGAAAAGGGGTTAACTGATTTAGAAATGATATCACCGAGCACGGCATTATTTGAAATGAATTACAGAGTCCTTTGTATGTTGTTCCCTACGCGGCAGGTGGAAGTGTTTCAACTTTTGTTTGCCCCGGTTTTTATATTTTTTTTATTTTTTTCCGTTTAAGCAAAAAACCTAGTTAAGCCGTTTATAGAAAATGTACAAAACTGAAGATATTGAAAGCCATTCAAAGTCTCCCTGGCTTTAATACAACTTATATATTCTAAAATGACATGCCACTCTTAGTCAGATGGTTCTAAACAAGACTACTGTAATCCTCTCTGTTCTGGAGATAATTTTCCTTTTTTTTTTTTGTCTGAAAAACTTCAAAGCTAAGCCGTGACAGATAATCAAAATTATTATTGCAATATTTTTGTTTGAAAGAAAGTTCTACAGTTTTGATTATTTTTCATAGGAACTGAACTAACTCATATCAAGAGATATTTTATTTCTATCTCTGCCATTCATCATTATTCCTCTAACCAGAAGCGAGCAAAAAAAAAAAAAAACATTTCAGATAATAACAGTTACGGAGCTTTTCTATATAAAAAAAAATTAAATTAAATAAAACTCAAGCGATTACCTAATTATTTAGATATCTTCATGCTGTTTGAACGCTTCAAGCTGAAATAATATAAAGTTGAATTCTTTGAAACCTAAAAATAAATGGTAAAAACAATGCACAGCTTTGGTTTAGTTTTTTTTTATAATTTTCAGACTGGGATCAGTGTTGGGAGATTATTAATTAATTAATGTTTGCAAGAAAGTCACTCGATGATGATGTCATCTATGAGATGCTTAGGTTAAATCAAGACTTATGAAACTTTAGACCCTGAATTAAACAAGAAGCCAGTACGTGACCCCTTTTATCCCACAGCTATGACAATGTTTCTACCCGAGGTGGGTCTTTATCAATTCCATCAAGACTTTATCAAGTCTACTTAGAGTTGATGAAGACCCTCTTCGTGTTGAAAGGTTGTTGTACTTGTGGGAAAAAAAGGTAACGTGCTTGGAGGGCTGAGTTTCTTATGTGTTTCTTTTCATGGTGTATTATAGAGTTGAGTCTTCCTTACCCTTTGCACCCTTAAGTTTGGAGGGCTGGCTTGAAAATCATTACCTTGGATTACTGGTAGCCAGTGCCGGTCATGGAGAAGTGATTTAATATGATCCAAAGAGCTAGCACTCACATCCTGTGGGTAGGCGCTGAACACCGAGCAGGATGTAAGGGGGCCCGTGAGAGAGTGTGTTCATGCAAGCTTGGAAGTTCAATAAATAACCCCATCTGCTGTTGCGAGTCCATGGCCTTGTGCAGAGGTGGTTGGCCATGCATTTTGGGTTTGTACTGACCTGACTGGTTGGATCAGTTTGAGATGCTAAAGTAGAGGTCACCTCTGTAATGGTGAGCATGATCATAATCTGGCAAGGCCTCCCCTGAGTAGGTACCATGGAGCAGGCTTTATCAGAACTGTCTATTCTCACTCTGAACACTTTCTTATCTCATGCCATGGATTTTGCAGCCATGGATAAAAGTAGGTTGCCACTCCCATCAGGTCATCAGTACATGACTCTGTCCACACTTTGAGTATCACGGAACTTACCTCCACACATGCCAACATGGCCGCACCAGTGAAGCAGCATGCCAAGAGGCATGACTCTGAAGAGGGACATGTCAGCTCTATTGTGCATGCACAGTGCATGCGTGGTATTCCCAGACACAGGGGAATAAAGTCAGCACCACGGAACGGTGGCACCCCAAATTGGAGAAGTCCCATGTAAAGCTGGACAGTTTGGGGGTATTTTATTCAGAATATTACCACCGTACAGAGAGAAGTTGCAACTGTCAATATACAATACTTTTTTCCTCTACCCATACATCTACTACCTATCTAGCTTGCACGGTGAATGGGTCAAGTGTTATGATCCTTAAAGTGCCTCCATATCATATTTACCATGATCTGGTGCACTTAACATTTTAGCAGCCCTCGTAGACAGCATTGGGAACCCCAGTCGGTATTTACTTAGATTAGAGCACACGGCCCTTTCATCTCATCTCATGGATTCAGGCCCCAAAGAGGTTCCGCTTTTCAAAACCAAATCAGATCCCATTTCACCAATAACTTTAAACCCCACCGGGCGACAAACCCGTCTCTCTCGCTACCAACAAATAAATAAGCAAAAAGCTCAAAGTGAACCAGAAATGAATAACAGTCCATTGAACCTCGTGCCGGAGCCTTATTGAGACCCCTACGTTTGAATCACAGTCCGAGACTTTTGTAAAGTATAAAATGGACATATCTTATTGATTTCCCTTCAGCCTGGATCCCCTCAATTGCCGACGATGCAGCAGTCGAGTCCAACTCAACTTGTCTGTTGGGAATGTAGAAAAATTGCTTACATGAAGGTTGAGGGGGGGGGGGTTTCTCGCATAGCAGGGGGGCACAGAGAACCATTATAGCAAACCTCTCATCGCTAATTCATTGTGTATCTTATCGTTGCTGGGAACTAGTTAATAAAACAGCATTGGATGTCAATATAAAGACATGAAAAGTGGATTATTATTAGTAGTATTTTCAAGCTGTACGGCACACACGTGGTTTGGGGTAAAATGGGTCTCTGCTTTTAGAATTATATAAAATTACAGCATAGAAAAAAACTTAAAAGTACTGGACAGGTCTACAACTGTATTAGTTACAAACATATAGATTCCACTTTAAAACAAGCATTTATTATAAGCTCCCGTGTAAGCCACACTAAATAAATACTATATAAATAAAATATACGCACCTTTACCCAATTCCAATTAATGTGTAAATCCTGTCAGTAAATAGCTGGACAGACAATAAGGTTGACCTCAGCCAGATAAAGTAGCTGCCATCAGTATATAGTTATCCAGGGTGGTATAGTACAGCTCCCATTAGTATATATTTATCTGGATATTGATGGAGGTATTGTGAAGCTCATCTCAGCATGTAGTTAACCAGATATTAATGGTGGTGCAGCATAGCAGCCATCAAGATATAGTTATCCAGGGTGGTATAGTACAGCTCCCATTAGTATATATTTATCTGGATATTGATGGTGGTATTGTGAAGCTCATCTCAGCATGTAGTTAACCAGATATTAATAGTGGGGCAGCATAGCTCCCATCAGTATATAGTTATCCAGGGTGGTATAGTACAGCTCCCATTAGTATATATTTATCTGGATATTGATTGTGGTATTGTGACATTTCCCTCCACATGTAATTAACCAGACATTAATGGTGGGGCCGCATAGCTCCCATCAGGATATAGTTATTCAGGGTGGTAGAGTACAGCTCCCATTAGTATATATGTATCTGGATATTGATGGCAGTATTGTGAAGCTCCTCTCAGCATGTAGTTAACCAGACTTTAATGCCTCCCTTCAGTATATAGTTAGCCATGGTGGTGTAGCACAGCTCCCATCAGTATATAGTTAGCAAGACATAGAAATGACCCCCCAACTAGGAGGCAGCAGGAGTGTTCATGTGGTCTTGAGATCAGGAGGAGAAAAGAAGCAGAGATTGTCTCTCTAGAGGTGGCTCAGATCTCCCCACCCCCAAGGTACCACAACTGTGATAATTAGATACACACATAGAACATGTCTCAAGGCTTCTTTTAGACACTACAAATACCCTGCTCTCTTCACACTGGGGAAAGTCTTCAGTGTACGTAGTCACCGAAATATAACAATTACCCAAATCTTTCTTGTTTCTCGGAGAATATACTGAATTCCCTCTGCATTTTATTCCGAGCTAAGAAATGCATCTTAATAAACTTACGAGCCTGTTTGTATCCTTCATGCTGCTCTGATTTTAATAATTCCTCATTAATTTGGGATTATGCTAGCTTTCGATACATAAAACAAACAACCAGTCATAAAAATAGGAATTAGCTGCAAACGTTTTTTGGGGAAAAAAGCGTAAAAAATTATTTTTTGCTGTCTGTTTTTTTTTTTTATTATAATACATAAAACTTAAGATCCAAAGTCATGACTTTTAATCTAAAAAAAAAAAGGGGGGGGGGGGTAGCAACTTGGTGATTCATTTTTAAGGTTCTTTGGCTTTTTTGGCTGTTATTTTTTTTTTCCTCTCCCTTGTATACATTGGATTGTATATTACAGAACTCCCTGGACACCATAAAGAAAAAGGATTGCTTAGGTTTCACTGGGAAAATCTATGGTGTGGATTTACAGTTAATACACTAGAGTTTGGAACCATAAAACTTAGAATTTCTGCATTTTTATGATTGCGATTATTTCTGCGGAATCAAATAGAATAGAGAGCCTATATATCTTATTCTACACTAAAATAGCTTTTTTCCTAATTCACTTTATACAGATCTCTTGCAAATCACGTCCTTTGTTTAATTTAACTTTGGGATTTATTAGCACCTATTTCCTCCGGATAGCCCCCCTCGTACAACACAGAAAGCGGAGAGAGTTAGCCGGGGAATGCCAAATTATATTTAATTGGACAATTATTCACGCTGGAAAAACACTACACCGTAAACTAAGGAGGTCCTTTAAAAAAAATACAAAATAGAAAAAAAAAACTACCTGGTCTGTTCTTGAAAAACAGACAAGTCATTCTCGGACCCCCAAGAGGCGCAATTGTATCTTCGGAAAATGTATTTTGAAGTAATTGCGCAGTCTAACAGGAACCATATTTAAAAAAGGGAGAAAGGTAGTGGTGGGAGACTTATGCCTTTAGGTAGAATAATAAATAGAGGAGTACCTGGTGTGTGAGCCTAATCATTTTAATAAGGTCTACTTTATGACTGAAAGAAGCAAAAGGCCATCCATCTTGAAACAAAAGGGGCCTGGAATGTGACATAGAGATCCGTGGAATTATCTTATATAGAAATGAGAATCGCTGCACAGTTTACTGGATTTTTTCTTTCTCTTTGTTGTAAATTAAGTCCTTAGTGGATTTTCTCAAAGTAAAATATAACTTTGTAATGAGTTGCCTGCCTTCCAGACTCTGATCCTGGATCTGTATAACACAGGGATTTCGGCAGACTGTTAATTGGAGTCAAAGACATCTACAGAGGTCTTCCTAGGACCATACAGATTTTTTTTCCGCTGATGATGAAAAAGATTAATCAATTCAAAAATTCAAAAACTGCTATATTTTTTTTTTCAATTTACCTGCAAGATTTTGGTGTAACATTTTTAAACGACATTAAATGCAGGTGTTAGTATTTTTATTTATTATTAATATCATTATCATTATTAGGTTCTTATTTATTTATTTTTTGTTTAACAAATTACGAGTCACTTTCGTAACGGAGATTGATAAAAAGCCGCGGTTTGTTGGCCATACTGTTTATTATGATAAATCTAGACAATAAGATTTGCTAGAACAATGAAGATTAACTTGCCAAAGCTGTTTGGGTTTCTCTAGTGATTATCTATTCAGAAGGAGCAGTTGTTGGGTTTTTTTTTTTGTTTTGTTTCTCTTTTTTGCCTCTACGTCTAAGTCTCTCTTTTTATATCTGGGTTCTGGCGACATAATTGCTCTCTCTGTATTACACTATAATAAATCAACGGATGTAAAACACTGACACATCTCTGACAGATAACAGTGATATACCCTCATGTTTAGTGTGCTCAAAAACAATCACTTTTTTCTGCTTTATTTAAGATTTCTTTATTTTTTTAATGATTACTGTTGGGAGTCTACCAAAGTCTGAGTCTACCATTGTCAACTGTTTTGATTTGATCATGTATTAAAAGCTACTTTTATTAGGTGCTTATAAACGTATCACTTTTATTAGTGGAATTGAAGTGTTTTTGTATGTGAATCAGGGACGAAACAATCATGGTCACAGGGGTTGGAACAGCGTCCTGGTGCACCACTCTATGGAGCCTGGCCCATGAGCGCCCCTCATCGAGGATGGCGAAGGTAGCTGAGGACAATAATGACACAAAGAGACTGTTTGGGGGAATAAGATGGCACAGCGAGGCTGTTCAGGGGTTAAGATGACACACAGAGGTTGTTTGTGGGGCAGGGGTGGCACAGAGAGGCTGTTTGGAGGGCTATGATGAAAGAGATATTCTGTTTGAGAGGCTGAGATGGCACAGAGAGGTTGTGTGGGGGGCTAGGATGGCACAGAGAGACTGTTTGGGGATATATTGGGGCAGTGGGAATTTTGCTCCAGAGCAGAAATGCAGAAATACTGGTTGTGGTGCTGGACTATATATATATCACCTGGATCACCTGGATATATATATATATATAGCTGTATTCTCTATCTGTGAATATCCTGCTAAATTAGAGTGTCAGGCTGAATAAACTTGGTCTGCTATTATTATTATTAATGAATTAATATTCTGTGATATATATGTGAGGGGCTTGGGTTTGTCATTCACACATTAAGGTTCATTACAGTTATAAAGCAGTGTAAATGGTTTACACTGGATGCTCTGTAAGGTATCAGGGATCACATAGAGGATGGACACTATACAATGATTTGGGGATCATGGAGCTCATGGTACCAGTGAAGCCCCTACTGGGGTGAGATTCTAACAGCTCCAGTTAAAAATGATGCTGCCATTTCCATAATATTAAACCGGACGGCAGATTAATCACCTACTGGAAGCAGAAAGTCAACTAATTATCCTATTAAATTACATTCTCAGCATGACTTGAAACGCTCTACCTGCCTTGGAAGATGAACAGACTGCGTCAAAAAAAAACCAGAGGCCTTTCCCCCCCAATTTCCCTAATCACATCCTAATTAGCAGGTCAGGGGCAACGAGCCGATACCTTCCTGTATCAGAAGCTGAATGCTGGCTCTGGGGATCACCTGGATCCACCGCTAATGGCCCACGTGAACAAACAGATAAAAGCCGAGGGAGAGATGGGGCAATGATGGGATTAGAGCCAAGAGGGAGCATGAGTGAGCGGGATCAGACGCGTTACAATCATTGGTTGCCACTGCATACCTGCGACCACTGGGAACACTGCACTGACAAACAGTGTGGGTGTAGAGGTGGCAGTGTGCCAAGTGATGTGGGGACAAAGTTGGCACTGTGGGAAGCGAGGGTGGATTGCACTAGTGGTATCATTTGGTGATGTATCAGGCTGCCCCGTGGTCATTTTCGCACAGGGACCCGATGGTTTCTGGTAATCCTCACACTAGGGATAGTATATTTTTCACTTGTGTTTCATTGAAGCACAGGTATAAAAAAAAAATAGTTGTCTTTTAAGACTATGAAATAGGACGTGACTTCTGGATGACAAACGGGTGGCATGTCGGGATGCTAGAAACAGGATCTTGACTTGATGACAAACCCCATTTTTCTTCAACCGTGGATCTGCATACCTTTGGTGGTTTTCCATGGATCATTACATTGAGGAATGCACATTGTGATTGTAGCATATTAACTTCCAGATATCGACTAATTTGTTTCACTGAAGTTCGTTACACATCCCCTCATCACACGTCATGAAGGCCTCGCACATTCAGGACCTATTCTCTGTCCTAATTTTTTGCATGATTTTTATTTTTTTTTAAATTATATATAAAACAGACCTGTCAAATTGAACCGCGGGTAACGGGCAGTTTAAGAGTTGGACTCCCTTTTTCATAAATCCTTTCCGCTGAGATCCCACCAGTCATCTGTGATTCTGCAGCAGTCTGTAATTATGCACATTATCGAGACAGAAGATTAATTTAAATTATGAAAAATGCCATTCACCTGTTTTTGCTAACGATGTGAAGAATTTATCATGTGAAACGCGTAGTCAGACTGAATGTGTTTGTTGTTAACAGATTGTGGAGAAGTCTCATTCGAAGGCCCAAACTCTTACAGTTTATACAACTTATGAGAGTTTATTGAGCGATTTGTCTTTTTAGTAATTTGAGCTATTGTAGCTTAAAATATGCTGGTATGTGAATATTCTTGTCCTTATTTCTCTTGTATAATCCCTCTCCCTTCTTTTTTTCTTGCCCCAAACTTCAACTCATTGATAAGTGGAGACTCTAATTACAGACACCTTCTATATTAAATAGGCTTCTATCATGAAAGACCACATCCCGTTGGGCCCAAAAGACACATTAAATAGCTCTGGTTGATATGTTTTTTGGTCAACACGAGAAATTCAGATGTCTGTCCAACGCAGTCCAGGCCCAAAGTCTCCAAGTCCAGACGTATTACAGAGATGGATGAAGTCATGCTCTAAAACTGTAAAACACTCAGGGTGCACAAAAAAATATAATAATACTTGTCTAAAGATTACTTGTTTCTTGTATGTTGTAGCACTTGGGATAAAGGAAAAAGAGAGACAAACCAGCAATATAGTGTAGTAACGCCAATTATGATTGAATAACCCTTCTATATTGCCCACCAGAGGGAAGTCATGCTATTATCCGAGCTTTATCCCAACAGACACAACAGGTCTCCTGTGAATCTTTATATCTGGTTCAGAAAACACATTTTGACCTTTGGTTTTCACTATAAGGGGGCGGCCATCTTGGGTCAGATGGGTCAAACATGGGCCTTCCTTCATCTGACCCATCTCCCGGCAAGATTCTAAGCGACGTGACTTCACAAAGCTACAAAGTGGACTTATAGTAAAAAAATAAATTTTTCCGACTGTCGTCAGCAAGTTTCATAAAATGTCCCCGAGAATAAAATGGCGGCACTGAAACAAAGATCGACACAACCCTGAGCATAAATTCTGCGGATTTCAACAGCGAGGTCCAACTCCGCAGCCTCTGTCACCAAGACTGTCCGTGACAATTCCAGGACCTTTTTCGCAGAACGCTTTCTTTCCAAGAGCCTGGATCAACTACTTCATTTTGATTTATTACCTTAATCTACTGGACCTGATCATCCACTCTACGGCTAACACATGCTAACCTTAAAGAGAAGTCACCTTATTTTATCTGATACATTTCGAGGCCGAGGCACATTTGATTTCTGTAAAAATGCTCGAGAGGTTCAGGAGAGGAATAAATGTCAGTTAAATAATATATAATTTATCAAAAAAACAAACAGTCTAAATGATTTACGGAATTAGAAAAACCTTGCAATATGTCAGCTAGATAAGAAAGACAGAGACCTTGTTCTGACTGATCAAAGTCACTGACCCGGAATTACGAGTGTGTATATCACGGGATGCTGACAATAAATATGTATAGAAAGTATCTAGCATACAATAAGGGATCTAATTGCAGTATTCATTTAGTATAATATTGCTCTCTTTATGTGGATTTCAAAATTAAAGGGACACTTCAGGCATCAAAACAACATTGGTACGACTATATCCTTCTAAACTATATATATATACGACTATATTCCAAAACTCAAAGGCCTTTGGAAATTTCAAACGTTAGGCCCAAGTAGCCAAGTTATATATTTTTACAAGTTGGCTACTTTCACATAGATTTTGAAATTCCCATCTCAATTCCTTGTAATTCTCTCTTTACCGACTAGACCTTCACATGTATCTGTCCTAGTAAGATCCATTCCTGTTACCATTGGTCTATTTAATGATTTAAATGGAAAGCTGCCCTTATATCATATATATATATCAATAGTTTAACTATATGACTATCTAATAATTGGCTTGCTAAGTGGTTAATCTATTTACCTGCCTCTGGTATATCAGATCATTATCACAAACCCCCTGAGTATCATTACTGGGTCATCTGTCATGAATTAGCGAATTTCAAGAGGTCAGCTATATATCCAGGGGGCCATTAAACGTACAGATTGTGGCGCCTGGCGTTCTATACTTAAATAATATTGCATTTACAAGACAAGTTGGGAATTCGGCTTCCATGAGCTTGTAGTGGCAGTGGAGTACCTTAAAATCCAAATATTGATGTGATCCTCTAACATCACACTTTGGACCATGAGGATTCAGCTAATGGACTACATTTGCCTAAGTGGGCTCGATGATACTATAAATAATGGCAGAGATATTATATAACTCTACTTTCCAAAGGATATATTTGTATTCAAATGTTTTAATAAATTTGATATATTTTGCTATAAAAATTTACAAGAAATAAAAAAAAAAGTTTGCTAAAAAAACCCATAAATAAACAAACAACTGGCATAAAATAATATATAGTGACATCCATGTACCTGTCTGTCCTGAGGCCCCATTCAAGCACAGAAGGGTTAAAAAAAGAAAATGACCTCTCCCTTTTATTGTACATGGAAAGTCAGATTAGCCGGGCCAGAGATCTGATCTACACCTAATGCATTTCGCGTGGACTTGTGGAATTTACCAGCTGAACAATAATTTAGGTAAGTATTATATTATGAATCTATACGCAAAATTACTGTCAATTGAGGCAAAGCTGATTCGGATGCTGGCCCGTGTCTAAAAAAAAAAGAAAAACGTTCGTTAGCAGAAGTTGTATCCATCATAGACATACGTAGAGCATCATACATGAATATCTTACAAAACATACTGCAACTATTATTATGACATTAGAAGGATATAAGCGAATTTCCAAGAGTGTTAGTGTATGGATACAAATACAAACGAGAATAAACTACCTTACAAACACTGCACACTGTGGATTTTATTTAAACTGAATCTTACATGGGTTAAATATTCAAATTATAAGTCATTATAAACAAGGTGTAAGATGGATGTGTGAGAATAGAGCTGTGTTAGTACAAAAACACATATGGAATCTTTACAGTGAAACACAGCTGGCCCTTTACAGCTGATTCCCGGACTAGGGTCCAAAATGAGAAACAAATTACTAAAGATCCGAGCTGACGCGTGCTGAGCCAATGAGAGCAGTCGGTCGCTACTGGCGTCTGATTGATGCTGATTCAGAGAAATGACTCTATAGAGAGGACGTAGGAATATATAGGTAGGGTCTACCCCTGTGCTAGCAGCGAGTTACAGTCGGTGACGCGATCAGTCTGTAGGGTTCACAGTGAAGCATAGTGGCAGCCACACACAGAGGATTAAGTGGCATCATATTAAAGCACATGCCACTGTATTCTCATAGTAGGGACATTCTACTTTGCACTTGTGTTGGGATTTTCCAAACAGTAGATGGGGAAAATGTGCAGTGGGGGAAATGCCAGCCCATTTTCTAAAAGGTTTAAGGCTTTATCTTGCACGGTATCTGGGTGGTCTTCAGGTGAGTGTATTACATGTACATCACTCTCAAGCGATAACTTTCTTCACCTGTTTGTGAATATCCACCTTTGGCCATTCATTTGGGAAGTTATCACGCGGCATATTATCCTGGCTATAGGAGCGTATTACCTTTAACACACAGGCGATCCCCCATTATATGAAAATAAGGACCCCCCCCAGGAGACAGGGGCTAGCCTAATGCCCCCGACCGCTAATGAAACACTCTTCCAGTTAGAAGCCTCTCTATCCCAGCCTTAGCATTGTTTGGAGTTCAAAACCCAGCCAATGACGGGGCTGGGATAGGGGGCATCTGATTGGCAGACAAAGTAAACAGATCAGATGCCTTCTTCATTCAAAATGAAATCCCCAAGCAACCCGGCAGGGATATCATTCTGCATCTGTCCTCCACTGAGGAATGATGCTTAGACATCTGGGTGCATGGTTTATTTATTTTTTCATTATCAGTGCGATTTGGCGGGATTCATTTTTATTGTAGGATAGCTGTGTACTGATCATATCTAATAGGGAAATGTAAGTTGCCCAAGTTAGGGGTGAAAGCTTGGATTCTCATTCTTGGTTTGCCAATAAAGGGTATGATTTTATAAACGTGTTGAATCTCGTGTCTCGACGCTGGACGATTGTCGTTAGAATGTAATACCTGGCAGAGGATCTCCAGAGTCTGGAGCGCTGTCTGTCACATCCTGACACTAATAAATCAGGATTCACACGG
This sequence comes from Pelodytes ibericus, assembly GCA_036172795.1. Taxonomy (NCBI): domain Eukaryota; kingdom Metazoa; phylum Chordata; class Amphibia; order Anura; family Pelodytidae; genus Pelodytes; species Pelodytes ibericus. The sequence goes on along the minus strand of CM069863.1, from coordinate 3,965,938 downwards.
ACATGCTGCTTAAACACAAACCATTCTGCTTATTTCACCTTTTTGACAAGTTAGTTTCCCAAAAAGATTGTTTCACCCTGTGGATTATCTGGACTATAAATCATCCCCGACCTTCCTGGGGTTTATTTTGCAATTCATGTTTGTTTTAGTAAAACAAGAGTTTCTCAAATAGTCTATTTTCATTTGAATTCACTGAGAGCTTCATTCATGAAAGAGATTAAAGGAATTGACAAGGGAATTTCAAACTTAAGGCCAGCGTAGCCGATTTGGAACCATGCTCCCATTCTGCTGGACTGGAGAATGTTTCCAACTCAGCTGCTTTGGCCTTAAGTTTGAAATTCCCTTGTCAATTCCTTCAATCTCTTTCACGAAAAAAAAGCCTTAACTCTTAAGAAAAAAAAACAAAATAATGAGCACGATGTTCAGGGATCAGTTCTTACTATATATACTGTACGTACTTATTACAGACTCCTATATATAGTGTACATGTTTATTACAGACTCCTATATATACTATACATGCTTATTACAGACTCCTATATATACTGTACATGCTTATTACAGACTCCAATATATACTGTACATGTTTATTACAGACTCCTATATATACTGTACGTACTTATTACAGACTCCTATATATACTGTACATGCTTATTACAGACTCCTATATATACTGTACGTGTTTATGACAGACTCCTATATATACTGTTCGTACTTATTACAGACTCCTATATATACTGTACAAGCTTATTACAGACTCCTATATATACTGTACATGTTTAATACAGACTCCTATATATATACTGTACAAGCTTATTACAGACTTCTATATATACTGTACAAGTTTATTACAGACTCCTATACATAGTGTACATGCTTATTACAGACTCCTATATATACTGTACATGTTTATTACAGACTCCTATATATACTGTACATGCTTATTCCAGACTTCTCTATATACTGTACATGTTTATTACAAACTCCTATATATACTATACATGCTTATTACAGACTTCTATATATACTGTACATGCTTATTACAGACTCCTATATATACTGTACGTGCTTATTACATACTCCTATATATACTGTACAAGCTTATTTCAGACACCTATATATACTGTACGTACTTATTACAGACTCCTATATATACTGTACATGCTTATTACAGACTCCTATATATAGTGCACATGTTTATTACAGACTCCTATATATACTGTACGTACTTATTACAGACTCCTATAAATACTGTACATGCTTATTACAGACTCCTATATATACTGTACGTGTTTATGACAGACTCCTATATATACTGTACGTACTTATTACAGACTCCTATATATACTGTACAAGCTTATTACAGACTCCTATATATACTGTACATGTTTAATACAGACTCCTATATATACTGTACAAGCTTATTACAGACTTCTATATATACTGTACAAGTTTATTACAGACTCCTATATATACTGTACGTGCTTATTACAGACACTTATATATACTGTACGTACTTATTACAGACTCCTATATATACTGTACAAGCTTATTACAGACACCTATATATACTGTGCGTACTTATTACAGACTCCTATATATACTGTACATGCTTATTACAGACTCCTATATATACTGTACATGTTTATTACAGACTCCTATATATACTGTACGTACTTATTACAGACTCCTATATATACTGTACATGTTTATTACAGACTCCTATATATAATGTACATGCTTATTACAGACTTCTATATATACTGTACATGTTTATTACAGACTCCTATACATAGTGTACATGCTTATTCCAGACTCCTATATATACTGTACATGTTTATTACAGACTCCTATATATACTGTACATGCTTATTACAGACTCCTATATATACTGTACATGCTTATTACAGACTCCTATATATACTGTAGTGCCTGGGAGTGGATAACTTTATCTTCTCTCCTCCAGCTCTAAGCAACACACAAAGCATAGCAGATAAAATCACACACACAAAAACAAACTTACACAGAGGAAGTCCTGCTCCTGCGGCCAGCACTTGTTTGGTGGCTGGAGTGCACCTTTAATGTTACATATTTAATGTGAGTTCTTATAATAAGCTGGTATCATGTATTTATTATTTATTATGTGATCTAACTGTAACTTATCTCCTGACACCGTTACCTGTCCAGACTAAGAAAGAAATATTACAACAATGTTACACACTGCTCATAAGAAGGAAGCATGGTGATGACATGGATTAGTACAGCTGTACACTCAGGATTTCACATGCCCATGCATTGGCCATCCATGCCGATGAAGCAGTACCCTTTTCCATAGTGATGTATAAGTATACATCATGCCCTTTAAAGTATATATTCGACTTTATTGTATTCCCCAGGACAGCAGGAGGAATCTGCACAAAGTTCTTCTTATTTTTTAATATGTAACCCACAGGGGAGCACATTAGCAGTGGTGCAGCTCCCAAATAAAAATGTTACTGGTACACGCAGCATTATTATTATTAATGGCCAGCCAGCATTAAAAAAAGCATATTAAAATGTTCTGTTTTCCCACATAGATTCGGAGAAGACCAAATAATTACAAATCCCAGCCGGAGCAGCGCAGGAGTATCCGATTTGATATATACGCTCTATTTTCTCTATGTTGATTTTTATTGTGCTGAAATCACCTGATTCTGCCTGCAGAATGAATGAGATGTACTCTCCTCTGATAAAGTCCGGTCAGGCTAGTTATATAAACTCGTTTCTATACTTTCTTGTCTTTCTTGCCATCTGCTCAGTTGTTGCTCAATTAGTTTTCTAAGAGCAGAAAAGGATTTGGGGTGAAAAAAGGGAGAATTCCTGAGTTTTTATTTTTTTTTGTTTAACTCACAGAAATGGGCTGAGATGGAACAATCGCTACGAACAAGAACATTTCTTTCAGGATCATTGTTTTCAAGAGATTTCTTCCGCCGGTTAACCCTTTCGGCAGCAAGAGGAGCTGGCTTACACGGACATTGGTAGAAGTGGATTAAAAGACAACTTGAAGGTAGCAAGGGTTAAAGAAAATAGTGACCTGATGTGTATCTTCAGAGAAACGCTTGGGTTTACTCTCGACTCTGCCTCAGAGATGAGGCAGAGGCAGTCAGGAGGCAGGTGAGCCCTGAACGCCGTTCCCTTTGCTCCTGCAAGACCAGGGCAGCTGCCTCATTTTTTTTTTTGTTCCCCGGCAGCCGCATCCACTAGATGCGTCCACTAGATGCGTCCACTAGATGCGTCCTCTAGATGCGTCCACTAGATGCGTCCACTAGATGCGTCCACTAGATGCGTCCACTAGATGAGGTCCGAGAAAAAAAAAAAAACTTCCTGTCATTGCCACCGGATTAGACAGCATGTCATATCCGGTGGCGTTGTTTCCCTCCTCCGTGCAGGGGGGGGAAGATGCACGGAGGAGCTGGACGGAGACAGGGAGCACCAAGGAGATGGTGAGTACTTACCTCCTTGTTGCTCTCTGTCTCCGGTCTTCCCCTCCGTGCATCTCCCCCCCCCTGCACGGAGGAAGGAAGCTCCACGTCGCGCGACCTCAATAAAGTTAAAAAAAAAACAAACGTGACGACCGGAGCTTCCTTCCTCCGTGCAGGGGTGGGAGATGCACGGAGGAGAAGACCGGAGGTAAGAACTGTCTGGGAAGGGGGAGGAGGGTGGATTAAACGAGCAAATCCTGTAATATTGAGGGGCAAAATCCTGACATAGAGGGGCAAAATCCTGGCATATAGAGGGGGAAAATCCTGGCATATAGAGGCAAAATCCTGGCATATAGAGGGGCAGAATCCTGGCATATAGAGGCAAAATCCTGACATATAGAGGGGCAAAATCCTGACATAGAGGGGCAAAATCCTGGCATATAGAGGGGCAGAATCCTGGCATATAGAGGCAAAATACTGGCAAATAGAGGGACAAAATCCTGGAATAGAAGGGCAAAATCATGACATAGAGGGGAAAAATCATGACATAGAGGGGCAGAATCCTGGCATATAGAGCGGCAAAATCCTGACATAGAGGGGCAAAATTCACTTAATTTTCGGTGAAATATATATTGGGGGGGGCGCAGTGGATTTTGTGTGAGTTCCCACACTTTTTTCCCATGACTTGACCCCTGCGTGTAGTAGTTGTAGGTGGGCAGGTTAGGCTATCGTCCTATTCAGGACCAGGGAGTAAAATAGAAACTGATGCCAACAATATTTGCCATGACAGTCCTGTTTTTGTGGATTCTGTCCCATCAAAGTTAGGGACTGTCCCAGCATGACTTCCGCCTATAGTCTAAATGTGCAAGGTGTAACACCAGGACAGCTAGAGCTTCATCTCGCCAGGTCACGCACAGTCATGTGACATCATGGAGCCATGCCGCATTTGGCTCCGACCCTGCTGCAGGTGGGCCACTGCCAGGGCCTTGCTGGCTTAAATCTTGATTCTCTGGGAAAGCTTTCCACGGCACAGTGGTGAACCTGTGATATGTTTCATACTCAGGATTGTTGGTTTGACTTCTGGCCTTTCATTCTTCCAAACTAATTAAAATGAGTTCCATAAAGTTGGGTATTAGTAACTTCCCCATACTGTTGCTCATTTAGGGAATGAAAGGCCAAAATAGCAGTTTGGATTATAGCATTTATTTATTTATAAAGTATCTTACCAGGAAGGACAAAAGAGATTCCTGGGAAGTATAATACTTACCTTACAGCATCTGGGGCTTTTTTGCTGTAAAAAGGAGTTTGCAGGGAATGGAGGAGGACATAGCAAACGTAGGGCCAAAGTAGCCCAGTTGGAGAAATTTGCAGAATGGGAGATTTCTTCCAAGTTGGCCAAAGTTTGAAATTCCTGTCTCAATTCTCTTTCAGTTATAAAGCTCCAGATGTTATAAGGTCCGTATTATACTATACTCGGAACTCTGCTATTCTGGCCTTAGTTTTGCAGTTCCCTTTTTCTATGCCCCAGGGTGACCTCTAAGCACAGGATGTACTTGGAAGCTGGAGTACATCTCAGGGTAACTTTCCATTAAACACTTTGCACTTAGTGGTTTTTGAAGCTGAAAGTATAATGACTTTATTTATGCTGTAACTAGAAATGATTCTTCTTATTATATTTTGAATTCTTCCTTCTCTGATTTGTAAGGTGAAAGGTACAGAATTCTGCCGAGTTTGAACCTTTCAGATATATCCATTCTGCTGCAGTTGATCTTTGATGTCATCAGCACTGATCTTACTATAAAAAAAAATCCCCTTTAATAAAAATACAATCTCTGATCCTCTGATTTGCAGATAGGTTTGGTGTCTTCAGTACAGGGCTGTGGATGAAGCAGATATATATATGTGTATTTGTACTGACCTTGAAGATGTTCCTGTTAATTACAGTTCTATAACGACCCAGACACCTCTTAGCTAAATGTGGGCAGGTTATCTGCGTGACGGAAAAAAATAACCTTCTGTTTCGTTCAAACACCAGATGTCTTATGTGTCCTTTATTTCTCGTTCTAAATTATCTTTGCAGCAAAGTTCATCCTGTATCTTTACGTCAACGTTTAGGCAGAACACAAATATATGTTCATAAATGGTTTAAAGGCGTCTGTGGAGTCTCCTGATTATGACATCACCTGTGTCTTAATATGCAAATTAGATATTTCCCAATGAAAACCAGTTTGCATATCAAGCCACATGTGATGTCATAAGCAGGAGACTCCATAGATAGATTTAAAGTACTCACCAAGGAGCACACTCACTCTGACTCTCCTATAACTCACACTCCCCGAGCAGCACACTCACTCCCCACACCTCCTATAACCCACACTCACCAAGCAGCACACTCACTCTGACTCTCATATATCCCACACTCCCTGAGCAGCACACTCACTCTCACTCTCCTATAACCCACACTCCCTGAGCAGCACACTCACTCCCCACACCTCCTATAACCCACACTCCCCGAGCAGCACACTCACTCTCACTCTCCTATAACTCACACTCCCCGAGCAGCACACTCACTCTCACTCTCCTATAACTCACACTCCCCGAGCAGCACACTCACTCTCACTCTCCTATAACCCACACTCCCCGAACAGCACACTCACTCTCACTCTCCTATAACTCACACTCCCCGAGCAGCACACTCACTCCTATAACCCACACTCCCTGAGCAGCACACTCACTCCTATAACCCACACTCCCCGAGCAGCACACTCACTCCTATAACTCACACTCCCCGAGCAGCACACTCACTCTCACTCTCCTATAACCCACACTCCCTGAGCAGCACACTCACTCTCACTCTCCTATAACCCACACTCCCTGAGCAGCACACTCACTCCCCACACCTCCTATAACCCACACTCCCCGAGCAGCACACTCACTCTCACTCTCCTATAACTCACACTCCCCGAGCAGCACACTCACTCTCACTCTCCTATAACTCACACTCCCCGAGCAGCACACTCACTCTCACTCTCCTATAACCCACACTCCCCGAACAGCACACTCACTCTCACTCTCCTATAACTCACACTCCCCGAGCAGCACACTCACTCCTATAACCCACACTCCCTGAGCAGCACACTCACTCCTATAACCCACACTCACCAAGCAGCACACTCACTCTGACTCTCATATAACCCACACTCCCTGAGCAGCACACTCACTCTCACTCTCCTATAACCCACACTCCCTGAGCAGCACACTCACTCCCCACACCTCCTATAACCCACACTCCCCGAGCAGCACACTCACTCTCACTCTCCTATAACTCACACTCCCCGAGCAGCACACTCACTCTCACTCTCCTATAACTCACACTCCCCGAGCAGCACACTCACTCTCCTATAACCCACACTCCCCGAACAGCACACTCACTCTCACTCTCCTATAACTCACACTCCCCGAGCAGCACACTCACTCCTATAACCCACACTCCCTGAGCAGCACACTCACTCCTATAACCCACACTCCCCGAGCAGCACACTCACTCCTATAACTCACACTCCCCGAGCAGCACACTCACTCTCACTCTCCTATAACCCACACTCCCTGAGCAGCACACTCACTCTCACTCTCCTATAACCCACACTCCCTGAGCAGCACACTCACTCTCACTCTCCTATAACTCACACTCCCCGAGCAGCACACTCACTCCTATAACCCACACTCCCTGAGCAGCACACTCACTCCTATAACCCACACTCCCTGAGCAGCACACTCACTCCTATAACTCACACTCCCCGAGCAGCACACTCACTCTCACTCTCCTATAACCCACACTCCCTGAGCAGCACACTCACTCTCACTCTCCTATAACCCACACTCCCTGAGCAGCACACTCACTCCCCACACCTCCTATAACTCACACTCCCCGAGCAGCACACTCACTCCCCACACCTCCTATAACCCACACTCCCTGAGCAGCACACTCACTCTCACTCTCCTATAACCCACACTCCCTGAGCAGCACACTCACTCCCCACACCTCCTATAACTCACACTCCCCGAGCAGCACACTCACTCTCACTCTCCTATAACTCACACTCCCCGAGCAGCACACTCACTCTCACTCTCCTATAACCCACACTCCCCGAACAGCACACTCACTCTCACTCTCCTATAACTCACACTCCCTGAGCAGCACACTCACTCCTATAACCCACACTCCCTGAGCAGCACACTCACTCCTATAACCCACACTCCCCGAGCAGCACACTCACTCCTATAACCCACACTCCCTGAGCATCACACTCACTCTCACTCTCCTATAACCCACACTCCCTGAGCAGCACACTCACTCCCCACACCTCCTATAACTCACACTCCCCGAGCAGCACACTCACTCTCACTCTCCTATAACTCACACTCCCCGAGCAGCACACTCACTCTCACTCTCCTATAACCCACACTCCCCGAACAGCACACTCACTCTCACTCTCCTATAACTCACACTCCCCGAGCAGCACACTCACTCCTATAACCCACACTCCCTGAGCAGCACACTCACTCCTATAACCCACACTCCCTGAGCAGCACACTCACTCCTATAACTCACACTCCCTGAGCAGCACACTCACTCCTATAACCCACACTCCCTGAGCAGCACACTCACTCCTATAACCCACACTCCCCGAGCAGCACACTCACTCCTATAACTCACACTCCCCGAGCAGCACACTCACTCCTATAACTCACACTCCCCGAGCAGCACACTCACTCCTATAACCCACACTCCCTGAGCAGCACACTCACTCCTATAACCCACACTCCCCGAGCAGCACACTCACTCCTATAACTCACACTCCCCGAGCAGCACACTCACTCTCACTCTCCTATAACTCACACTCCCCAAGCAGCACACTCACTCCCCACACCTCCTATAACCGACTCTCACTGAGCAGCACACTCACTCTCACTCTCCTATAACTCACACTCCCTGAGCAGCACACTCACTCTGACTCTTATAAAACCACACTTTTTATGTCTTGAGAAGGGAGGGAATAGGGAATTATTTTGGTTTATTACTTTAACTTCAGCTCACAATTCATCCTCTGGAGTAATTGGGCATCATCCATATAAAAAGCCAAGTAGCTAAAGGGAATTTATTGGGGATACAGGATTATTAGCTGCAGAAGCCAGTAGCTAGTACATAATAATCAGAGATGAATTCAGAATGGGATTTTCTGCCTCCCTCTCTCTCTCTCCCCCTCTCTCTCTCAGAATAAATGAGTTCCTGGCTTTTATTTTATTATTTTTTTTGTTTATCACCGGCTTATTATAAAAACACATTTCTCAACGTAGTTTTTTTTTGGAAAACTGTATCCCAGATAAGGCCGTTGTTTGGCGTTGTTTTTTCCCCTCTTAATTATAAGAAAACCCGGCAGTCAATGTGGTTTGTTTTTTTTCTGAGATTTCCTTTATCCAGTACACTCCTTCTCGTCCTTCCCTTTTTTACCCTCTGACGCTGAGATTTTAAGTCATTTTACAGAGAAATAAGAAAGTAAAAAAAAAGCATTTAGAAATTCTTTATTATGATTTTAAATTGTCTTGTAACTAATCTCTCAATACTCCTTACCGAGCAAACTGTCTGCTTTTACCCAAGAAGCAGCTGACAGCTCTCTAATGCAGTTACATGAAAGTGCTTCTCTAAGTATATACGCCACTTTATAACTACACCCTCCGGGCATAGTTATATATCATTGCTTACAGCATACACTCAGTTATACGTTCCTTTCTCTTTGCCTGTGATGTAAAACTGTCAGTATAGAGACACCAGAATGTAGATACTTAGGTATATTTTTTTGTTTTCGATGGGCCTGACATGTCTTCGATGACCATATTTCTGTCTCTTGCCGATCCATTTTGCTATCCAAATGGTCTTCTCATCTCTTTAACGTTCCCGTTGAACTCTTTTGAGTTTATTCACTAAAATTCGATCTCCAAAGTCCACCTCCTCATATGATTCACTATCATCCAAATTCACCCCCTCTTGACACCACTCACCAAAGTCAGCCTTCCATCTCGCCATGTTGGGAGGTCGAGACTGACCTCTTTACCTCCAAAGGGGAAGATTCGTCTATATCAAACTCGACCTCCAAATTCGGATGCCAAATTTGACTTCATTTTTTCATTTTTTTTTTTTTATTTGACTAATTCACCTCCCATTATAACCTATGGAAGGCAAAATGAAAATGCTAATTGTTTTGGGCTAAGTCAAACTTGGCATCGCGGAGGTCGACTTTGACGACTAAGTCGACCTCCTCGCCATACGTCATCTCGCCATATCTCAACATCACAAAAATGTTAGTGAATACCATTTTGCGAGGTCAAGATTAGTCATTCGAGAGGGTGGCGAGTTTGTCTGAGTATGGAAGTTTAGAGAACAGACCCATCTCTGTGAGAGTCACTAACCCTCTACCCATCCCCAATAATCCTTGGCTACACCACTGGATAATCACTATAAATGGTCATTTTGCTTCCAGGCACGTTCGATCGGTAACTGGAAAACCTTTGACGATTTTGTCTTTTCCAGTTATTCCAAATACTTCATCTTATAAGGACGTATTACTTTACTGAGAGGGTAGTGGATGCAGTGTTGTGTCTTGGTTTTGTGCTGCCGTAGACACCCCATTACATGACCCCATCACATGCCTCCATCACCCCATTACATGCCTCCATCACCCCAATTACACGTCTCCATCACCCGTTGTACATGCCCCATCACCGACATTATATGCCTCCATCACCCCCATGATATGCCTCCATCACCCCATTACATGCCTCCATCAACCCCAATACATGCCCCATCACCCCATTACATGCCTCCATCACCCCAATTACACGTCTCCATCACCAGTTGTACATGCCCCATCACCGACATTATATGCCTCCATCACCCCCATGATATGCCTCCATCACCCCATTATATGCCTCCATCACCCCATTACATGCCTCCATCACCCCCATGATATGCCTCCATCACCCCATTATATGCCTCCATCACCCCATTATATGCCTCCATCAACCCCATTACATGCCCCCATCACACCCATTGCATGTCTCCATCACCCCCATTATATGCCTCCATCACCCCATTACATGCCCCCATCACACCCATTGGATGTCTCTATCACCCCCATTATATGCCTCCATCACCCCATTATATGCCTCCATCACCCCATTATATGCCTCCATCACCCCATTATATGCCTCCATCACCCCATTATATGCCTCCATCACACCCATTGCATGTCTCCATCACCCCCATTATATGCCTCCATCACCCCATTACATGCCCCCATCACACCCATTGGATGTCTCTATCACCCCCATTATATGCCACCATCACCCCATTACATGCCCCCATCGCCAAGGGACTTTTTCCCCCAGAAACACCTGCCAATCAGCGCTGTAGAACATGATGAGTCTTTTATCAATGAATACATAATAATAAATAAATATAAATCTTATACTGATTCCTTGCATTTATTAAACATGAAACAGACATTTCTGAAAGGACTCGGAGAGTGGTGCATGGGTGGAGAATAACCTTCTGAGTCACTATCTCTAGATATTATTTTTTCTTTCTGCTACAGAGATATTTGCATCTGCGGCTGACTGATTAGTAAATGTCACCTTCATGGTTTGTCGTTACTAAGTGTCCAGTGTATTCATCGCAAACATTGCTCCTATTTATTTCCTTGCAGACTCTGTAATGTGGATTGAGATAAAATGGTCTTAGTCTGAGTGGCTGGCTTGTAGACTGTAAGCTCTTGGAGCCAGCCTCACTCCCCCCTCACTTTGTATTCCCGTTTGGCTGATAATTTGCCATTGTTATTTACCATTTGTTTGTTTTTTTACCCTGTTGTATTTAGCAGGCCCGTGAGACTATTGACTAGAGGCCAATGTTAAATCTATGATGGGAATATGATGCTTTATAAATTAATAATAATATTTTTAAAAGCCTCTGATCAGTGGCAGAACAAGGTACCACACTTAAAGTACCTTATTGAGCCCTCTTTATTGGATTTAGCTCTATGTGGGGGCGGCCATGTTGTTTAGAATCATATGTCAATATGTCTGCCCCCGGTTAGAGCAAAGAAGTACTTAATTTGTATTCTTTCACTAAAAGCATTTCGATTTGAAACACACATCATGCCATCTTTCAAAAGAATATAAGTTCATTGCAGATGCAGATATAAGATCCTGGTAATGGGTTAATACTCACGCAGGAATATGTGTGTGGCAGCCAGATTCAGGCCACTGTGCAATATATTGGCAAAGGAAAGAGTAACACAGAACCATGCATAACTACAATGCTTCAGTTCAACGTTTCTAAAGTGCTTGGAAATAGATTAAGGAGTATAGTCAACATGTATCCAACGCCAAACGCTACATGTGTGTCTAGCCAACGTTTCACCAATATTACGCCTCTTCCACGTAAAAACCCTTAATGACATTCAACGGACCGTCACAGTCCTTCCACGTACACTGCTCTACTGGCACGGACACATTATCTACCCCCGGCCTTTAGCAAGATGGCTGGAATGATGCATTCGTAGCCAAGAACCTCATTACGGATGATGTATTCAACTAGCGGCCTATTTGCTCCGCTGATTAGGACCCGCTATCTGAAATATTCCTCTCTGTAACAGACGCTTTGGGAGCGTCCAACGCCAAAGATTTTGCAAAAGATGAAAGTAGAACAGAAGACGCTTCTCCGTTGCTGTCAAACTTGGTGATTTGAGAATATATTAAATTATCTTTTAGAACTGAGCAAATTTCAGGCCTATTCCTAAAGATAAACGCTTTCCTTGGCCACTTCTAAAAGTATGTGTAATGCAATGATTGGAATGGATTAAAGATCTCCCAGGGGCTTGAGAAATTTACAATTGATTTTCACAGCTTGATTCTCATCAAAGAGCGCTATTCAGGGACCTATGTTACGTCCTCACATTTATTTTCCCTTTTTTTTTCGGTACCTTTGTTTAAACCAAATATAGAATACTTTCCTTTATTATTATTATAAACAAAAAACACACAACTGTGTAGATCATTAGTGCTGGCAGCTGTTACCTTTTCAATGCACGTTGAGTTATAACTTCTGTTGGAGAGACCACTCTCTCCTGTGTCTAGCTTGTTGGAGAGATCACTGTGTCCTGTGTCTAGCTTGTTGGAGAGATCACTGTGTCCTGTGTCTAGCTTGTTGGAGAGATCACTGTGTCCTGTGTCTATCTTTTTGAAGAGATCACTGTGTCCTTTATCTAGCTTGTTGGAGAGATCACTGTGTCCTGTATCTAGCTTGTTGGAGAGATCACTGTGTCCTGTATCTAGCTTGTTGGAGAGATCACTGTGTCCTGAGTCTAGCTTGCTGGAGAGATCACTGTGTCCTGTGTCTAGCTTGTTGGAGAGATCACTGTGTCCTGTGTATAGCTTGTTGGGGAGACTACTGTGTCCTGTGTCTAGCTTGTTGGGGAGACCACTGTGTCCTGTGTCTAGCTTGCAGGAGAGATCACTGTGTCCTGTGTCTAGCTTGTTGGAGAGATCACTGTGTCCTGTGTCTAGCTTGTTGGAGAGATCACTGTGTCCTGTGTCTAGCTTGTTGGAGAGATCACTGTGTCCTGTGTCTAGCTTGTTGGAGAGATCACTGTGTCCTGTCTCTAGCTTGTTGGAGAGATCACTGTGTCCTGTGTCTAGCTTGTTGGAGAGATCACTGTGTCCTGTGTCTAGCTTGTTGGAGAGATCACTGTGTCCTGTGTCTAGCTTGCAGGAGAGATCACTGTGTCCTGTGTCTAGCTTGTTGGAGAGATCACAGTGTCCTGTGTCTAGCTTGCAGGAGAGACCACTGTGTCCTGTGTCTAGCTTGCAGGAGAGATCACTGTGTCCTGTGTCTAGCTTGTTGGAGAGATCACTGTGTCCTGTGTCTAGCTTGTTGGAGAGATCACTGTGTCCTGTCTCTAGCTTGTTGGAGAGATCACTGTGTCCTGTGTCTAGCTTGTTGGAGAGATCACTGTGTCCTGTGTCTAGCTTGTTGGAGAGATCACTGTGTCCTGTGTCTAGCTTGTTGGAGAGATCACTGTGTCCTGTCTCTAGCTTGTTGGAGAGATCACTGTGTCCTGTGTCTAGCTTGTTGGAGAGATCACTGTGTCCTGTATCTAGCTTGTTGGAGAGATCACTGTGTCCTGAGTCTAGCTTGCTGGAGAGATCACTGTGTCCTGTGTCTAGCTTGTTGGAGAGATCACTGTGTCCTGTCTCTAGCTTGTTGGAGAGATCACTGTGTCCTGTGTCTAGCTTGCAGGAGAGATCACTGTGTCCTGTGTCTAGCTTGTTGGAGAGATCACTGTGTCCAGCTTGTTACCACTTAGCTATTGCCTTCGGAAAGGACGCCATCGTCCAGACAGTGAAAGAAGAAGAAAAATATAAACAAAAAATGATGTGGAGTCTCCTGTTGATGATGTCACCTGTAGCTTGATATTTAAGTACAAGTTTCCCAATATAGAATAGCTAATTTGCATATCTAGCCACAGGCGATCTCATAAGCAGAAGACACTCATTTTTTCTTGATCTATGCATTTGTTTGTACTTTTATTTTTTACAGTCACAGGGTGTCATGAAATAAAGCAAATAAAAGTTTCATTAAACTCGGGGCTTCATTCAGGAAAGAGGGAATTAGAGACTCCAGGAGTTTTGGAAAGTTGGAAAATTCGCCAGTTTTGCTCAATTGGAGAATTGTTTCCAATTCGCCACTTTGATCCTCAGTTTGAATTTCATTTCTCAATTTCCTGTAATTCTATTTTTGAAGAATAAGTTCCAGCTCACAGGCTCAGACTTTTACTGATACTTTCCAAACTTTTAATATAATTATTGGGCAGAAATTCTATGAAAAAATAATGTGGAACTTTTCCTTTGATGGATGGAGAATCCGGGAACTTTTCCTTTGATGGATGGAGAATCCGGGAACTTTTCCTTTGATGGATGGAGAATCCAGGAACTTTTCCTTTGATGGATGGAGAATCCAGGAACTTTTCCTTTGATGGATGGAGAATCCGGGAACTTTTCCTTTGATGGATGGAGAATCCGGGAACTTTTCTTTTGATGGATGGAGAATCCGGGAACTTTTCCTTTGATGGATGGAGAATCCGGGAACTTTTCCTTTGATGGATGGAGTATCCGGGAACTTTTCTTTTGATGGATGGAGAATCCGGGAACTTTTCCTTTGATGGATGGAGAATCCGGGAACTTTTCCTTTGATGGATGGAGTATCCGGGAACTTTTCCTTTTATGGATGGAGAATCCGGGAACTTTTCCTTTGATGGATGGAGAATCCGGGAACTTTTCCTTTGATGGATGGAGAATCCGGGAACTTTTCCTTTGATGGATGGAGAATCCGGGAACTTTTCCTTTGATGGATGGAGAATCCGGGAACTTTTCCTTTGATGGATGGAGTATCCGGGAACTTTTCCTTTGATGGATGGAGAATCCGGGAACTTTTCCTTTGATGGATGGAGTATCCGGGAACTTTTCCTTTGATGGATGGAGTATCCGGGAACTTTTCCTTTCTTTTCTTTTCTTTTTTACTTTCTTTCCAATTAGCTAAACTCTTGCTCCGTATGAATATTTTCGAGTTAAACTACTTAACTAAATGGTGGTTGGTACTGAGATAATTATACCTGACAGATCTTACTAGACGGTTTGATGGAGTATTGCGATGGGAATAATTGCAGAGAGAGAGCTGAGATTATTAAAAGATGGGGCAGAACTTAGCGAGAGTGCCTTTAAATCAGCCCCAGAGTGTTAAATTACCTTGATTCGCGGGAAGTGATAGAGTTTTTAATACACACTTGAGAACTTGGAGAGTTTTGTAGGAAGATTCTGCACATGAAAGTATCGGGAAGTTTTATATGGGGGAGGATGCCAATGTCTTGTCTATCAGTCCTTAGCATTTGATGTGCCATTCAGAGTTTGGTGGTAGACAGTCCCGATTTGGTGGGGTGGTCTGCCCCGCTGTTCCGCCAAGCTCTACCTCTGTTCAGTTTTTTCAGGATAGAAGGAGAGCTCGGTAGGACAGCGGAATTGACACCAGAGAATGTCTACTGTCCAGTGTCAGTGATAGTATTATCGTCCATGCACACTAGCACCGACACATGACCTCCCAAGCCCCCTTGACGTCTAGATTTGCCAGGTGGGAGTTGTGAGATATACCTCTGACATATTTGAGGGTCTCATCATCACAGGGCAAGAGGGGGGAAAGATTCAACTTGGAATCCCTTCTATGTGTTATCTATACTTTGAACAATTTACCTATGAATTCCAAGGGATTGACAAGGGAATTTCAGGCTGTTTGAAATACAGCTGAAATACCGGAGAATTTTTCCAACTCTGCTACTTTGGTTTTAAGAATAAAATTCCTTTCTCAATTCCCTGTAATTTCCTCTTCCAGGAGTAAAGCTCATAACTAAGCACTTTGTTTCCCCCCGAATACCTACCTTTTGTTATTGTCATAGTGTGCGTACTTACCTACAAACGTTCTTCTACTACAGTGCAGACATCTGGTGTAAGATTTAGGGTTAGGGTCTGACCCCTCCCCTTGTTCTCACTGTCTGCTCAGTTCACATTGATAGACCTGTTCACTCCTTTGCCAACGTACCATTCAGAAATGATAGAAACCAAGGGGGGGAAAGGACCACAAAATAAATTTGGGGATTAAGAGGCAGAGATTTGCCATTTTTGTTTATTTTGTGCATGATGTAATCCCTGTCGGGGGGTCTATGAAAAAAAATAGGATTAAACGTGTAAAATCTCTGAGGATTCGTATCACTGTACTGATATCAATTTTTCTAACTCTTCTGATTAAAATTCCCCTTTTGATTCCCTCTCATGAATAAAGACCAGTCCTTATCGGGCCAATGTCACATTAACATCATTGAATTATATCTGCTCCCATATCTTTGGCTGGCTGAAGGTGATGGGATTTGCCAGTGCAGCTCAACCTGCCTGATCCCGCTGTGCACCGTATCATCGTTCGTTGATATAATCACCAAAGTGACATTTAACGAGGATGGACTGTGTGAAGTGGCCACTCTTTGGGCCACTTCTAAAGATATCCACGTGGGGTAGAACCTCTCTGTCAGCTCGCAGTGATTAGTCGGGTCATAAAAATAAAACCTCCGTCTAGTCTCAGATCATCGTTTCCCATCTCCGCGAGAAAAGGGACAAGAAATGAGCGCGAGAGAAAAATATATGCATTTTCTGCAAAAGTTGGAATTGTGCAGTTTAACCCTTCCCAGTACAGAGCGCAGACACACAGCGTATTCGGGACCTTAAATGAACATTTAAAAAACTGTTTTCGTCAAGCCTAATAAAGGTAAATAAAAATGTTATGTGATACAAGGCAAATCTCTGTATTCTGAATACGTTTAAGGGAATATCAGGTTTGCAGCTTCTATTCATTATCCCACTCAGTTCTCAGTATTTTAGCTGGCGCTTGGGAGGGACAAAAAATGGTACATTTTAAAGTTTTTGAAAAAAAAAAAAATTAAAACTATACTTGCAAAGTGTTTAGAAAATTATTACAGGGTTCTCCAGCAAACTCCAGCTAGACCCCCCAGGTGAGTTATGCCCACAGTCACTTTAATTAATAATATATGCCCCACCCCCCCAAGAGCCGAAGGCCGTCGCATTCCTGTGGCCCCGTTAAATACTAATATGTGGTCCTCCCATGGGGCTGCAAGCTGGCATATGCCTGTAGCCCCATTCAATGTTAAATGGATTTTACTGGGCTTTTTTTCAAAAACTATGCCCCAAAGCCCCATTTAAATAAAAAATAATGTCCCTCCCCCCCTTCCCCTTCCTTTTACTAGGTGCTGGCTAAATGCCCCTGGCACATTTAATTAACTAAGTAAAACCCCTTCTCCCCATGTGCCAGGCGCTGGCCAAATGCCCCTGCCACATTTAATTTATTAAATAAACACCCTTCCCCAGTATCCAGTATCATGTTGAAGCACAATTCTTTTTTCTCTACCTCCAAATTATTATGTTTTGGGGCGGCATCGATGTACGATATGCTCTTGACGACTGTAAACTGCAACAAACAGAATAATTTACATTTTACAAGGGCTGGGGATCCAACGTGTATTACTTTGGATCTCAGTCTAAACTCAATAAGGTGGTCA